>ML349373.1:0-22198 GCA_005239505.1 Nicotiana paniculata | reverse complement strand
CCCCCCCCCCCCCAAAAAAAGGAGTTTTTCACGCGGCGATCTTTATTTGAAATATGAGCCGCTAAAATTTTTCCCTTTTGAATGTATTTACCCCTATGACCTGATGCATACAAGTCTTTCTGTTTGTTGGAAAGCTTATACATAATACATAACCAAAGGCCAGCTTCTTTTGAATGGGTCACCTTATACCATCAATGTATTTAAGTTAAACGATGTCTATAAATATCTTTCAGGTAAAGCCTGATAAACGATCTTATGACACTGTTAGAATTAACGAATTAAACTCAAAAAGAATTAAGCTACAGCATCTCATGATGCAAACATAAAAGTGGGAGAAATTCAAAAATAATCAGATTTACAAGTGATCATTCAAAAATAGCCACAATTTTAAAAGTAATCAAAATTTAGCCACTTTTCATGTAAAGATAAATCTAAACGAAAACACTGTTCAAAATCCGAAAAATACTCCAGCATAATATACTGGAACTCCAATATAATATACTGAAATTTCAGCAAAGTAAACTGGAACTCCAGTATATTGGAGTTCCAGCATAATATGGTGGAAGTTCATATATAGGTGCACCGAACTCTAGTATATTATGTTGGACCGGTCTCTTTTGCAGCAAAATAGTGGTTATTTTTCAATGACTTGGCAAACGCTGGCTATGTTTGAATGACCAGTCCAAAAACTGACTAGCTCGTGCTATTTTTACCATAAAAGTGGGTAGTTAAATTTTCCATGGTTCGCGTTTAGGGGTTGCTTGGTAGGATATATTAGGAAAAATAATATATGTATTAGCTTTAATATTATTAATCACTTGTTTGATAGTAGTATTTTTTAATCTATGCATAATTAATATGTGTATTCATTATACATCCTATTAAATATTATTCTTAGACATAGTAAAGTATATCATTAGTAATACCATAGTTTTTTACACATAGATAAGCATGTAAAAAGATAGAATTGCTCTTTCAAAATATTTTTCAAATCCTTTTCAAAGAGTGTGGAGGTTGTTTTAGTAAATAAATAATTTTTTTAAAAGAATTATGCAATGCATGCATGTTATTTTTAACAGAAAAGGGTCTGATATATTCCTCTACTATGGTAAATTATTGAAATTTGTCCCCCGTTATACTATTGGGCCGTAAAAGTCCCTGCCGTCCAACTATCCATACAAATGTGTCCTTAGTTAGACGGAGGTGCCACGTGGCATCCATCCGTGCATTTGTTTAATCTGAGCCCCGTGGCATGGATGGATGCCACGTGGCACCTCCGTCTAACTAAGGACACATTTGTATGGATAGTTGGACGGCAGGGACTTTTACGGCCCAATAGTATAACGGAGGACAAATTTAAATAATTTACCATAGTAAAGGAATATATCAGACCCTTTTCCGTATTTTTAATATATCAAATCAAATAATGAATAAGAATAATCTTAGCATAATTAATTACAGTATAACTAATTTTAATCCCAATATTACTAAATACTATATTTAGTAATTCTTATACGCCCTATCAAATGACAATTTAATTTTGTTCCATGAAATTATATTCCAAACAGGTGGACCAGCACCAAGCTTGCCCTTTAAGCTTAGCATAACTACGTAACATCTCTGTTCATTAAGTGCTACCCATCCTTTACCTCAGTGGGAATAAAAGACATCCTTTTGCTTTGGAATAAACTCCCTTATCATTTACTTTTCAACAGGTCAACCTTTAAACTGGAACTATCTCAGCTGCAAACTAGTGATTCTTTCGCCTTTCATTCTTAATTAAAGATCTCAGGTTTCAAAGATTGAATATAGAATTGTCTTTGTTAGCGAGTGTTTTATCTCCAATATAAAATTTTTCAACTCGAATCTAAATTTAATCGAGTCTTAATATAAATATCAAACACCGAATAAGAAACCTAAAAAAAGAAAAATAATACGTTACGACTTGGGTGAAAACCAAAATCACCCGAGACACGTAAAGCATAAATATTTGATTTGTGCATGCCGTAGGCTAACATATGTACATCTTTTCTCTATAGTTCTAGACATCCTGAAGCAGTGGCATACACAAAATATTACGTAAACAGTATTGATCTATTGTCACAATTCAGTTAATTTGTACACAAGTTTGTATTCTTTAATTATATTGTCACTATATAAGTTAGTTTAATCACTATGAGAATATCGGTTTAATTTGTACGTGTCTTAGGTGTGAAAAGCACATAGTGAAGTGGATTCTTGTCATATATATGTGTGCCCCGAATATAAGAATCTATCTTCATTCTTAAGCATATAAACTAAATTTCCTAAGAAATGTAATTTACACACATTTATGAGAACACTATATTCATCTGCTAGCTCTCTCTCTTCTCTTTCTCACAAGGTAATTACATAGAAAAGAGAAACATGTACTGTTGAGGAGAATGTTGTCTGGTTCGAGATCTTTCATTAGAAGGCAACACGAAAAGTGTGGATGTAGATCGAGAAGTTTTCATATCCTGAGAATGATTTCGGACCAGGCTTCATTCCCCTCAACTCCGACAAGTATGTGATCAGGTCAATCCAGTGTACAAAGTATGCAGGGTTCGCAGAAGGGCCGCATAGCAAGGAGTGTGATTTAAACAGCTTACCCTAATGCAAGCATTAATGACAACTTACACGGCTTTAACATGGAATACAACTTTACTGTTACTTTAAGACTTCCCTTCAGGGAAAAAGATGACGAAGAAGAGGGTCAGTGAGAATTGCCACACATCTATATATCGCAGGTGAAGTTATACCCTTCATCGAAAAACTACATTACGTATATAGGTAAAATATTAGATTTTAGAGGTATATATCATATATTAAATATTTTTTGTGGGATAATTTTATTTACTTCTTTTAAATTTGAACACCCTTGAAAAATTTCCTAACTTTGTAACTAATATGTTGTATATGAGTTTGGATAGTATAAAGTTTGATAGTTAGCTCTCCACCTTTCAGTGGAAACACAATTATCAATAAAGATGTGAAGGTGCATTATTCCAGGATGAGAAACATTAGGCGCAAATTAACTGTGGCTAGCTAGGGTTCTTAAGTTGAAAGAAGAAAGCTAGGGTTCTTAAGCGTAATTAAGAGCTAATAATCATCGGTAGCAGCGTGTTGGAAGAATTGCATTTTCATCGCGAAAGATTCCTTTCAACCATAAGTTCGTTTGCAATTATCTTATTATGTAACTGTGTTCACTCAGAAGCGGATCAAAGATTAAAATTTAATGTGTTCACTTTGCACAAAATTAATGATATCATTAACATTATGAGTTCAAATATAATATGTATTGAGATTTTAGTAGATTTTTATGTAAAAGCAAATGGTGTTGGGGTTTTTAGGCTATTAATGCTTAAAATAGGGTGAATTGGAAATAGAGGAAAAAAATGAAATATTTGAGTTTCCCTCCTTGATTGTCTCATACGGGAAGAGGAAAAGGTTTTTGATGGTTATATAAACAATTGTTCTTCTTCCAGCTCATAAAGAGTTGAGAAGAAGGCAAACCTCGCGCCGCCGTCGCTCGGCTTCGGCTTCGGCTTCGGTCAAATGATCGATTGATTAATTTTGGGACCAAACTTATTTGTTGNGATTTGGATTTGGTCAAATGATCGATCGAGAGATTATTTTTTGGACCAAATTTATTTGTTAATAGTAAATATTAACAGAAATGTTATTAAATATTTATTTTAATAACAAAATATTAATATTAATATTAATATGAAATCCAATTTTCAATTTTCTGTTTTTGTAACAGAAAATTAACTACCTTCTTAAATTTTTCTTCTTTATTATGGCATTTATGCTATGGCCGTTTTGCAAAAAACAGTCATTCTGAAGAGTTGAATCTCTTCAGATTTCAGCCCAACTTTGGCTATAAATACAGGTCCATTCTCTCAGATTTTTCATACGAATTTCTGAGTTCTCCTCCTTTCTTCTGCATATTTTAACTTCAAAGAAAGCAACGGTAAGTGTGATTTGCTACCGATTTTTGTGTTCGCTGAAACACTGGTGTTTGAAGTACCACTACACCAGTGTGTAATTCGTTCTATCCTGGGAGGAAATAATCCATAACCTTGGGTACTAGGAGGGGATTAAATTCCTTAAGGAAACACTATGCATTCAGTAGGCTCGAACTGGTTTTTATTTCGTTTATATTTCTGTTTGAATATTATTTTTTTATTATCTCCAGAATTATTTTACAAATACAGTTTACTAACAAGATTAACAAATTTAATATATTTTATGCATTTGTGTTACTCACTGTTTCTGGAGAGTAAAACCTTTGTGATTTTCTACTCTATTGGAGATTAAAATCTACGTGATTTTAACATTTGTGTCATTCTTTTACAGAAAATGACGAATGACAATGGAAACCAAGTTGTTCCGATGGTAACTGCCAATGCCTCAACAAGCCGAACAACACCGGCAGCATTGGCACCGGAGGAGAAACCCAGAAAATTTTCCAGGATCGATTTCAAGCGCTGGCAACAAAAAATGTTCTTCTACTTGACTACTCTAAAGTCTCCAGAAGTTCATCAAGGAAGATGATCCTGTGTTGTCCGATGAAACTCCAGAGAATGAACGCTTTCTCGTGATTGAGGCGTGGAAGCACTCTGATTTTCTGTGCAAGAATTATATTCTTAGCGGACTAGAGGACGCTTTGTATAACGTCTACAGTGGCGTGGAGACGTCAAAAGAACTGTGGATTGCGCTTGAAAAGAAATACAAAACTGAAGATGTCGGGTTAAAGAAGTTCGTTGCCGAAAAATTTTTGGACTACAAAATGGTAGATAACAAGTCTGTTATTACCCAAGTCCAGGAATTGCAAGTGATTATTCATGATCTCCTTGCTGAAGGTATAAGTAGAATTAATACTAATGTTGGTAGTACTAATTTTATTATGTTTACTAACAGAATTTTCATTGAAGGTCTTGTCATCAATGAAGCATTCCAAGTAACAACAATGATTGAGAAGTTGCCTCCGTTGTGGAAGGACTTCCAAAATTATTTGAAATACAAACGCAAGGAGATGTCCCTTAAATATCTCATTGTTCGGTTGAGAATCGAAGAGGACAATAAAGCTGCTGATAAGAGAGGCCGTGGAAACTCAACAATAATGGGAGAAAATATTGTTGAAGATAACAAAGAGAGGAATAAGGCTTCTAGACCGAAAAACAACCCAAGCAAGAAGCGGTTCAGTGGAAATTGCTACAACTGTGAAATAGCCGGACACAAATCTACGCAGTGTCATGCTCCGAAGAAAGACAAGAAGAAGGGTCAAGCAAACATGGTTGAAAAGCATGATGATGTTGATGACTTGTGTGCCATGCTTTCCGAATGCAACTTGGTGGGCAATCCTAAAGAGTGGTGAATTGATTCTGGAGCCACTCGTCATGTTTGTGTTGTTAAAAAAGTTTTTGCTACTTATGCTCCTGTTGGACCTGAAGAGACATTTCTATGGGAAATGCTGCAAAGGCCAAGATTGAAAGATGTGGGAAGATATTTCTCAAAATGACTTCCGGCAAAGTGGTGACTTTGAACGACGTCCTTCATGTTCCCGAGATTAGGAAGAATTTAGTCTCTGCTGGACTTCTTGTTAAGAATGGTTTTAAATGTGTCTCTGTATCCGATAAGGTTGTAATAAGTAAGAACGAAATGTTTGTAGAAAAAGGTTACCTCACTGAGGGCCTTTTTAAGCTGAATGTAATGGTTGTTGAAAATAATAATAAAATTTCAGCTTCATCTTACTTACTTGAGTANTGGAATCTAAGTTTGTTAAACATCCTTATAAGTCAGTTGAAAGGAATTCAAATCCTTTAGACTTAATTCACACAGATATTTGTGACATGAAGTCAATACCATCTCGCGGTGGCAAGAAGTATTTCATAACTTTTATTGACGATAGTACTCGATATTGCTATATTTACTTACTCAATAGTAAAGATGAAGCAATAGACGCATTCAAGCAATACAAAAATGAAGTTGAAACGCAACTTAACAACAAAATCAAAATGATAAGAAGTGATAGGGGTGGTGAATATGAATATCCTTTTGAAGAAACATGTTTAGAATATGGAATGATTCATCAAACAACTGCCCCTTACATGCCCCAATCCAATAGGATTACGGAAAGAAAGAATCGTTCATTAAAGGAGATAATGAACGCATTGTTGATAAGTTCTGGTTTGCCACAGAAGTTGTNCACGCCCCAATCCAATGGGATTGCGGAAAGAAAGAATCGTACTTTAAAGGAGATGATGAACGCGTTGTTGATAAGTTCTGGTTTGCCGCAGAACTTGTGGGGGGAAGCCATTCTTACGGCTAATCGAATATTAAATCGAGTGCCCCATAGCAAAACACAATCCATTCCATATGAAAAATGGAAATGAAGGAAGCTCAACTTGAATTATTTTAAAGTGTGGGAGTGTTTGGCAAAAGTGCAAGTTTCTAAACCCAAACGGGTAAAAATAGGACCGAAAACCGTTGATTGTGTTTTCATAGGATATGCGACTAATAGTAAAGCATATCGATTTCTGGTACATAAATCAGAAAATCCCGACATTCATAATAATACGGTTATAGAATCAGATAATGCTGAGTTCTTTGAAAATATATATCCGTATAAAAAGGAATGTGAGTCGATTGGTGAAGGATCTAAACCACATCAGGAAGAAACAAAAGAAAGTACATTTAATCAAGAGGATCCAAGATATAGTAAACGTCAAAGAACGTCTACATCATTTGGACCAGATTTTGTGACTTTCTTATTGGAAAATGAGCCTCAAACATTTAAAGAAGCTATGTCTTCTTCGGAATCATTGTTTTGGAAAGAGGCAGTCAATAGTGAAATAGAATCCATATTGAACAACCATACATGGGAATTGGTTGATCTTCCTCCTGGAAATAAACGGTTGGGTTCTAAATGGATCTTTAAGAGAAAAATGAAAGATGATGGCCCTATTGACAAATATAAGGTAAGACTTGTGGTCAAAGGGTATAGACTACGAAAAGGTCTTGACTATTTTGATACATACTCTCCAGTTACAAGAATTACGTCCATACGAACGTTAGTAGCGTTAGCTGCAGTTTATAGTCTTGAAATTCATCAAATGGATGTAAACACGACCTTCTTAAATGGAGAGTTGGAGGAAGAAATCTACATGGAACAACCTGAAGGGTTTGTGGTTCCAGGTAATGAAAAGAAGATATGTAGACTTGTTAAGTCCCTTTACGGATTAAAACAAGCACCCAAACAATGACATGCGAAATTTGACCAAATAATATTGTCAAATGATTTTAAAATAAATGAATGTGATTAATGTGTGTACATTAAAAANTGCTGATAATGAGTAATGACATTGCCAACATAAATGCGACTAAGCGCATGCTAACTGGCAAGTTTGATATGAAAGACTTGGGAGTTGCTGATTTAATTCTGGGAATTAAGATCCATAAGACTTCTCAAGGTCTGGCATTGTCACAATCTCAGTATATTAAGACAGTACTTGAAAAATTCAAGCACTTGGGCTTTAAGGTTGCAAAGACTCCAATTGACGTGAATCTTGCATTAGCAAAGAACAAAGGACAAAGCATATCACAATTGGATTATGCTCGTGTGTTGGGATGCTTAATACATCATGATTGTACACGACCAGATATAACTTGTGCTATAAGTAAATCATTGAGTCGATATACGAGCAATCCAGGTCAATCTCATTGGATGGCCATGAAACGAGTTTTGGGGTATTTAGTACATACCCAGGACTTTGCCTTGCACTATAGTAAATATCCTGCAGTCATTGAGGGATACTGTGATGCAAACTGGATCACCGGATCAACTGATTCCAAGTCCACAAGTGGATATATATTCACTATTGGTGGAGGAGCGGTATCTTGGAAGTCGTCCAAACAAACTTGTATTGCTCGCTCTACAATAGAGGCTGAGTATAGCCTTAGATAAAGCCGGTGAAGAAGCTGAATGGATCCGGAATTTCTTGGAAGAAATTCCATTTTGGAACAAACCGTTGGCACCAATATGCATACGTTGCGATAGACAAGCGGCAATTGGAAGGGCTGGGAGCGTTATGTATAACGGTAAATCTCTTTGTATACGACGAAGACATACAACTGTTAGGCAATTACTCTCTAGAGAAACTATCACGATTGACTGTGTAAAGTCAAGTGATAATGTGTCGGATCCACTTACAAAAGGCCTAACTAGAGAGGTAGTTGAGAAATCATCAAGGGGAATGGGTCTATGGCTGAAAACAAGTCATAGTGGCGGTAACTCTACCTAGAAGACTGGAGATCCCAAGATCTAGGTTCAAGGAGATCAAACAAAGTCATTAATGACGGTTCAACATTGTCAACTAAATTATTTGTTCCATTCTCGTGATGAGACAATGTTCAGTATCAAGGATAAAGCATTAAGGCTTTTTAATGATTTCTAAATTTGATACGGGGTATATCAAATAGTGTATCTACGGGATGACACGTTTAGGAATCACCTATGTAAGTGTGAAGTATTAGCCTCTTCAAGGAGAATTTTGCAAGGTCAGTTCTCTATGCACTTATGAAATCAGGCGGTGTTCATGGCTGAAACGAACACAATAATAAGAACCAAAGACGGTTAAGGGTTGGTTGTGTGACTTATGGTTGTTTAGGTATACATCAAAGTTCGACGGTTCAAAGATATCAAATCTAACAATTGATCGAGTATATCCGACATAAGTTCACTATGAAAAGTTCAAAGGGAAACCTATTTATCCAGATGTAATTAACCCTTGCTTTCGAATCACACCGTTTTTTATACATATTTCCGTGATATAGCCATTCCCCATTCATGTGGGAGATTGTTGGGGGTTTTAGGCTATTAATGCTTAAAATATGGTGAATGGAAAATAGAGGAAAAAATGAAATATTTGAGTAATATTTGAGTTTCCCTCCTTGATTGTCCCATATGGGAAGAGGAAAACGTTTTTTATGGGTATATAAACAATTGCTCTTCTTCTAGCTCATAAAGAGTTGAGAAGAAGGCAACCTCGCGCCGCCGTCGTCGTCGCTCGCTCGGCTCAGCCTCGGCTTCGGCTTCGGATTTGGATTTGGTCAAATGATCGATCGATTGATTAATTTTTGGACCAAATTTATTTGCTAATAGTAAATATTAACAGAAATGTTATTAAATATTTATTTTAATAACAAAATATTAATATTAAAATAAATATTAATATTAAATCCAATTCAGTTATCCAATTTTCAGTTTTTTATTTTTGTAACAGAAAATTAACTACCCTCTTCAATTTTCCTTCTTTATTATGGCATTTATGCTATGACCGTTTTGCAAAAACATCCATTCTGAAAAGAATTTCTGGGTTCTCCTCCTTTCTTCTGCATATTTTAACTTCAAAGAAAGCAACAGTAAGTGTGATTTGCTACCGAACTTTGTGTTCGCTGAAACACTGGTGTTTGAAGTACCACTATACTAGGGTGTAATTCGTTCTATCCTGGGAAGAAATAATCCATAACCTTGGGTACTAGGAGGGGATTAAATTCCTTAAGAAAACACTATGAATTCAGTGGGCTCAAATTGATTTTTATTTCGTTTATATTTCTGTTTGAATATTATTTTTTTATTATCTCCATAATCATTTTACAAATACAGCTTACTAACAAATGACATGTACGTGAAAAGGGGGTAATGACCAGTTTGATCGAGGGAAGGAATACAAGATAAACCTATTTGGTGTTACTTCTTGTCATGACACTAAATTTTATTTTATTTTTCTGGTTTTTTGGCGTCCAGTACGTGTTTTTGGTTTTTTAATTACTATATTAAGTATTACATACTTATTTATTTTTAAGTAAGCCCCCCTTTTATGCAAGTCCTCGATCTTATCAGGTAAGTATTTTTTATTTTTTTTAATAAACATTTGGTTGATGAATGAAAAATGTAAAGACTTAAATCGTATAATTTTTTAACAGCGCATGAATGATACTTTATTAATATGATGATCTTGCTCTGATTGTCTCTTTTGTATACTACTTCAAATATCGAAACCACTTAAAAAATATATGGGTCAGCAACCATTGCTACAGCTTTCTTTTTTGATACATTCTGTCATATGTTTACACAAAGGTGAAATCAATTATGTCTCGTAACCAAACAACATTTGAGGCAATTACGCCTAGACCTGTTAAATGGGTCGATCCGATCTGGACCCGAAACCGTTAAATCTTGGCCCATGGGTCCTTAATCGGGTCGGTCCGGTTCACTTTCTGATAAAGGTCTTTCCGGATTTGACCCATAATCAAAATATGTTGACCCGATCCAGACCCGTGACCCGTGATCCTTTAACCCGGGCCCTAATAGGCCGAATCCAATTTAATTAAAAAAAGTTAAAAACTACTAAATAATAAAAATTTCAAATTTTATACATATATACAAACTTGAAATTACTACATGTCCTTGAAGCCAGTTAGAATGAAAATGAAAGAAAAATCATACTTTAGTAACATTAAAAATTGAGAAAACATATGGAATTCGACTATTTCTATAACTAATAGTCTAAAACATATGGAATTCGACTATTTCGACAAGACGCTTCATAGTGTCTGGTACTATATTCTTTCTTCAATGTTTGGATTTAATTTTTTACCACTTGTTTGAATATATATGTAAGGCCGGTTGACTTGTGGGTCAGCTACTGGTTCGGGTCCGGTCTGGTTCAGTGGGTCAAAATATTATAGTCTGGCCCAGACCCCTTAAATTAAAGGGTTGATCCAATTAGGATTTTGTGGGTCATGAACCGATTAAAGGGTCATTTTTAATGAGTTATGTGGACTGATTCATGGATCGGTCCGGCTCAATTGACAGGTCTAATTACGTAAAAATTGCACGGGGCGCCCTATTTGGTCGCCCCCATTTAATCTATACCCATTTTTTTTTAAAACTTTTAACTTGTACCCACTTTTTAAATAACTTCAGCCTCCTTTCTCCTCCTCCTTCTCCTCCTTCGTTTTCTTCTTCTTCTTCTTCTACCGTTGGTGTTGCTATGGAACTTCAGTTCATGGGATGATTGCTAAAATATGTTTATCAGAGCTGAAGTTCGCCAGTTACAAAATAAAAACTTCAGTTCCAGAGCTGAATTTTGCCAGTTACAAAAACAAAGACTTCAGCTCTAGAGCTGAAGTTCGCCAGTTACAAAACAAAAACTTCAGCTCTAGAGCTGAAGTTCGCCAGTTACAAAAACAAAAACTTCAACAATTACAAATAAAAGTTTTGCGTTAAGAGGTGCACAAGTTAAACAAAAACTTCAGCAAATAGAGAACAAAACACAAAACTTCAGCTACTTCAGATCTAGAGCTGAAGTTCGCCAGTTACAAAACAAAAATTTCGCCAGTTACAAAAATAAAAACTTCAGCAATTACAAACAAAAGCTTTGCGTTAAGACGTGCACAAGTTAAATAAAAACTTCAGCAAATAGAGAACAAAACTTCAGCTACTATGCTTAAGTTCATCAATTTCAAACAAAAATCACTCTTGGTTCAGCACACTTACTACTTCAGGCCCGTCTACTAGAATGCTGAAGTTTTGCGTGATTGTCTTTGCTACTTCAGCCCCGTATGCTGAAGTTATGCGAAAAAGTGGATACACGTACAATTTTTTTTACAAAGCGAGCACAAATTAAAACGTAACATAAAAAATGGATATAGATGCAAATGCCCCTCTAATTACGCCCCTCGAACTAAGTTATACATAGCCCCATTATCATATTAATTTGTAAGATTCACCCACGTGACCGAGCATTTTATGGCCACCAAAACTAAGAGCTAGCTTCTTCTTGTGCACGTGCATCTCCAAGCTATCTTTGGTAGTAAAATGAGCTCCCCACCATCATCCTGCCATCTTTATACTCCTTCAAGGAACATTTTGTTCTCATACTAGTCATTCAGCTAATCCAGCCCAAAGACAACATGTGATATTATCCGCTTTAAATCAAGCTGGTATGATATTTTTTAAATACTATTAAAGTATGAAATTTTACTTCCTATAGCAAAGGTGTACACCTTAGTTATTATAAACCAATATTATTTTAAAATATTATTTTCTATAGCTATTTTTTATATTTTATAGCAAAATAAGTATTTATGGTATATATTATCATTGAGGCATGAAATAAGGTATGAAATACGTTATTTATGTTTTTCCTCTCTCTTAGACAACTGGACATACCTATTTTAAGGTGTTTGTTATTACTGTATTCACGAATACATGGTGCGAATACATGTGAATACATGCGCATATAGCTGGATTGCCCTGATTTTAGGTGCTTTTTATTATTGTATGCATGAATACGGCAGCGAGAACACATGTGAATACATGTGCGTACAGCTGGTCTGTCCTGATTTTAGGCGCTTTTTACTACTGTATTCATGACTACATGGCGCGAATACATGTGAATACATGCGCATACAGTTGGATTGTCCTGATTTTAGGCGTTTTTTATTGTTGTATGCATGAATACGGCAGCGAGAACACATGTGAATACATGCGCGTACAGCTGGTTTGCCCTGATTTTAGGCGCTTTTTACTACTGTATTCATGAATACATGGCGCGAATACATGTGACTACATGCGCATACAGCTGGATTGTCCTGATTTTAGGCGCTTTTTATTGTTGTATGCATGAATACGGCAGCGAGAACACATGTGAATACATGCGCGTACAACTGATTTGCCCTGATTTAGGCGCTTTTTACTACTGTATTCATGAATACAGCAGCGCGAATACAACGAATAAACTACTGTAACAACTGAATAGTAACTATAGGAAGTAATTATATATATGGCAACTATAGAAAGTTAATAGCCACTAAACAATAGTGATTTCTGAAAATTCCTCATTAAAGTATCTCCGCACCTCATACCATACTACTCCATAGCTTGCACCACCATGTAGGTACAGATTTCAAATCTTCCAAAAGTTTGAAGAACTACTTAAATAGACATCCACCTAAACATATATAATTCATGTGTAATACGGGTATTATCGTACATAATCTGTGTATAATCGATATATACTGACCAGATAAAGTAAATTGTATAAAATGCCAAGAGTTTCCCTTTTTACTCGGTGATCGATGAAGTTTTGTTGCGGATTAAACTGAAGCTAATATTGTTTACACAATTTGAATATAAAAGTAAGAAACTACAATCTCAACAACTATCAAAATCAAAACTCATAAATTTAAAACTACAGAAAATTCAGTGCTCATCAAATTTAAATTTTGCATGCATTCGCTATTGCTTTTACCTAGAGATGGCAATGCGACGAGGCAGGTGCAAAGCGGTGCGGGTTTAGACACATGTGGGACGGTGCGAGTTTAAACATATGCGATTGCGAGACGGGACGGATAAGAACAAAAACATTTAAAATTTATGCGAGTGAAGTGCGAGTTTAAAAAGGCATGTGGGTTTAAGTACAACTATATTTACTGATATTTGTTCTGCTCCTTTGGATATGACACCAACTTTTTTACTCTTGCTTTCAATAGTCCCTTTTGTTGTTTGTCTTACGGCTGTTGTGTTTTTACGTGAAGTTGCACCTTCGTCCACAATAGCTGAAGAGAGAGGCGGTGAAGTATTTTGGTGTTATTAATGTTGTTGTTTTATAGCGGTTATTTGTTAGCTTTTGACATTTCAGGATTTCATGGTATTATTTTTTCGCAAATATTTGTTGTTATTCTTCTAATCCTATTAGCATCGCCTATTTTCATTCCTCTGTATATAATGGTCAAGAATTTTATCCGTTCGAATTCGGAAATTTAGTATTTCTAATGAAAATATCTATTAATTGATCTTCACAAAGACTTTTTGTATTTCTAAGTTCTAACAGCTTGAATAGGGTAAATTAACATATATATATATATATATATATATATACCCTTAACAAATATGAAAAATTAAAAAACAAAGAGGTATTATGATATCAAAGATTTTTGTTAAGTAACTTTTATGGCATATGTGCAAGATTTAATTTTCTTAAGTATCTTATGTTCTTCCCATAACTGGAATCTTCCATAATTTTTAGGATTAATAAAAAGCACGAGTACATATAGTAAAAGTATAAAAAAACCAGCCAAAAGATTAACTAAAAAAAATTGAAACTAACAAAATAAAAAAAAAAGTCACTTATGCGGGACGGGTGGACGCGGGTGTGGACGCAGGGTGTGGATGCGATGCGGGTGCAACTGCTATGAGGGACGGAGCGAGTTGAAATTTTGCGGGTTAAGAGAAAACCCGTCCCACACCCGCACCACCACACATGTCATCCCTACTTTTACCTACTTCTTTGCACGTAATAGCAGAGCCCCATGCATTTAAAGGATATCAATTTGACATTCTTTTGTCGAAAAATCATATTGTATAATTAGGTAAAAAATTATTTTTATGCATATATATATATATATATATATATATATATATATATATATATATATATTGACTACTCTTCACTTCTTTATATTATGATCCCTTAGTGAAAATTTTGACTCGACGCAGTTTGCAAGGTCCTCTTAATAAAACACAGACTTTCCGAGGTTGGCAGCCAT
This sequence comes from Nicotiana paniculata, assembly GCA_005239505.1. NCBI lineage: Eukaryota > Viridiplantae > Streptophyta > Magnoliopsida > Solanales > Solanaceae > Nicotiana > Nicotiana paniculata. The sequence continues at coordinate 7,558 of ML349373.1, read as the reverse complement.
ATTGCTATCCACTTGTTCACACAATCGTGAATAACAATTGCTTTAGATATTATTTTAAAGTTGCTTTCACAAATGTTCCTATAGAGAACCAATCAAGGATTTCATAACAAGAATAATGAATGTCTCTGTCATATCAAGTACCTCAAGATTCTTAGAATTGGACATAAAAGACGATAAATATCGTTTTCTAGGTGTTGCCTTTCTCAGAAAGAAGCAATTCTTTAGGCACTAAATTTATACTCTTCGTATAGTGCTCTGTTTGCCATATTCCACTACAACAATGCTTCTTGCTTGTCATTGCTACCTTATGTGGAGTATATGCTTTTCTTTTTTTACAACACTTTTATCGCGCGTCCCTCAGCTATTCTATAGGATTCCTGCTATTTTTTACCAGCACAAATATCAAATATCTACCTACAACGGATTAGACACATGGGAATAAACCACCTAGCGTTTTGTCTCTGCTGTAAATTGAACTCTAATTCACCATAATTTTCACTAACTTCATCGACCACTAGATCACACTCTAAAGTGCGCAATATGTGCTCTTTCATACGGGACCTGCTTTGGCGTACTGCCCTGCCCTTGCTAATTACTCATGAAAAGAAGATAAGAATCTTGTAACCAAAAAATATCATCAATGATTTGCACAAATTAGCTGAAGTTTTATGCCTTCCTGTTTATCTCTTATAGGCAACAAAAAAGGGTAACCACGAAATATCCGCATTCACGCAGGATCCGGGGAAGGGCAGCACCCCAAGGAATGTGCTATAGGCAGTAAAGTATCAGTTGTCGATTCCATGGCTCGAACCCGTGATCTATAGGTCACACGGAGACAATTTTACCATTGCTCCAAGGCTCCCCTTCATCCATTATAAGCAAAGATCCCACTAAATTTTTTCCGTTCATATGGTGACACTGTGATGCTTGAATAGATCATTCATTACCACATGAGCTAGTTTTTAAAGTCGAAGTTAGGCAGATCCATGACAGAGTAGTATTGGAGACAGCCACATCTCGTTTCGAGATAGTGCCGTGGTTGGGCCAAGAACGAGGGTGTTGCCTATTCGGGTGGGTGAGGGCAGAAACACCCTCCCATTGCGGACAAGAGAAAGAGGCCTAAGTAGCTTAACTTATAAGCGATCCGCAACTCTTCACCTCGTGAGTTAGTTTTTGGGATGGAAATTAAGAGGAACCTTGGCTATATGCTTAGGAAGAAAAGACCTATGTTCTCTACCATTCATATGCATTTACCAAAACAAACTCTAAGCATTGAAAGTAGATAAATAAGGACTGCTAGACAATGTACATCACTTGTTTGAGGAACCAGACAATGTATCAACGAACGCCTCTCCTACAGTACTCTAGAGAGTGTGAAATACAATGACACCAAGTTAGAATAGTATTAGACTCCAGAGAATGTATCTATTCAATCTTGCAGGCACTATGACTCTTTTGAACCTTTTGCAGCAGATATCCTATTTTGTTTTTCTCACCAGCTATCGACATGGGCTTTTGGGGTTGGGGAAAGACAAGGGGCATAAGGATGGGGGACAGATTAAGGAAGATAAATTCCTTGGCAATGTCACAAATCTAAACCTCCAAAAGTACTAAAGGTTTTTCGAAAAGGAGTCATACTTGATGAGAAAATATTCTTACAATCAGGAAAATTGAATCTTGAAGCATACCTCTTCTTAATCCTGGCTTCATGTTTTACCCTCCAAATGCCAAAAGGACCTCCGAGTGAACCATTCCTTTGGCCCAACTCTTACTTCAAAAGTTAAACAAGCAAAATATATACAGCAACAATGGGAAGCCAATCAATAACAGAGTAAGCAGAAGCTGTCGATGATTGTGATAATCTTTGCTAAGAGTTTCCGATAGATTTCATGCATTAGCCGATTGAGATGGCAATGTGGGATGATTATGTTCCCCTTCATATGTTACGATAAGCATTGAAGGGTCTTCCAAGCATCTCTCCACATGTTTCCTCGCAGGACATCCTCTCATGCTGCTGCATTTATAGTATCCCCTGCACGAGCCAAGGAACATGTTTAGTCTACTGTAAAATGCATTTAACTTGCTCAAAATTGACGCAACATCAGTTGTTTCGCCTCCAACCATTGCACAACTTGAAAGAGGCACCAATGCATTACAGATCCTTGAAAGGAAAATCAAAGACTACATATAACAGCAAATTGATTTGTGCAATCCATTTAGTAACATTTGATTGAAAATGGGACGTGTCAAAGTCAAGCACAACTTTTTCCATTTCAATTGACAAAGAATAGAAGAAAGTTAATTGAGTAAATCGTTATGCAGCCTCCAACTCTGTACACTCAAGGAGTTGGCGAAAACAGAAAACGAAGTAAACTGGACAACATCACTGAACTGTTTGGCATAACAAACTGGAGCTCCCTCTAGCTTATTTCTAAGAATGAGTTAAGCCGTGCAACAGACACATAAGTATAATGTACATCACAGACAAGGTTAAGCTGAAAAAACCCTCTTTGAATCACCAATTGTATGATCAAGATGCAAATTCAGACAGGGGTTAAAATTAAGCTGCATATAAACGGGAAAACCTGAATAGTACCTAGGGTGCGGAGAACCTTTGATCGGCTTCTGTCCATACTTTCTCCAAGAATATTCATCGGCAGGAATATCGGCTAACTTGTTACTTATAGCAGGAACTTTGATTGATCTCTTTACCCTATGTTTCCTAGAAAAAGACAATTCCAAAAGTTATTAAACATTTAAAAGATTACAAGATAAAAAGCAAAGCAGGATAAAGTACAAACCTCTTCTTTGAACAATGACACCTCCCACTGCTTCCACATTTCACGCTTCCCTCGTCTCCCCTTGTGGAGCACCTTCTCTTGTGTTGGAAAGAGCTCTGATCCGCAGAGCGAGAAGCTCCAATGGAATGAAAGCTATTACCATCCAAATTAGCAATGCTACCGTCCACACTCAATGAGGAGATAAACGACCTAGTCGAAGACATGGTAGCAGTACATATCGAGCTATCAAAATTAAGACTAATGCCACTATTGCTGCGCCTGTACATCATCTCCACCGGCTGTTTCAACTGCTGTTGCTGAAGTAGAAACCGCCGTTGTTGTTGCTGCTGCTGCTGTTGAAGGAAGTTATAGTTCGGCAAAGGCGTTTGTTGGCCAAAATTAAGGGGATTTCTACTATTTGAACTTAATTCAAGTGAAGAGCTACCCAAAGTTAGATTGCATTTCACATTAGAACCCATCTCTAGGACTCGATTTTCACGAGAGTCGATAGGAAGTAACCGAAGATGTTTGTGCTGATCATCAATTTTGCAACTTGGGTTTTCCACAAGGATGTTATGAGGTAGAGGGGTCTTAAATTTGTTCACTTTCCTCACTCTTGCATGACCTAAAGTTGAATTCAAAAGAGTGACAACTTTCTTGAATTTGTGTACAGCTTCTCCAGTTTCTCTAACTAATAAATTCCCATACTGATTCTGATCTTGGGGCTTAGATAAAAGACTAATAACTCTATGGCAATTCTCAATTGCAGCCTTGTTAGCTTCTTCTATTTCCTCCATTTCACCTCTCACAACCCCAAGAAACATAAAAATTAAGAAAATAAGTAACTTAAATTCCTAATATCAAAAGACTTGACCCAAATACACAAGAAAAACTACAACCCCCTTAAAAAGATTCAGGTACCCGTACTGGTGGGAGATAGAAAATTAAGTCGAGTTGTGTGTAAGCTGGTTCAGACACCACGGTTATTAAAAAAAATCAAAAAACAGAATTTCAATCAACCAGAAAATTATGAGAAAAAGAAAAAGAAGGAAAACAGAAGCAATAGACACCCATTTGCAAGGAAAAAAAATTGGTTCTTTTTATTGAAATTTGAAGAAACTAAACTCAAAAAGAAACCATGCTCACAATACCAACTAGAATATCAAGATTGAACTATATGAGTGAAATTAACAGAAAATAAAACATACCCAGATGAGAAAATCAGTATAACAGCAGCAACAATAGCATTTAATAGGAAAAAAGGCAATAAAGATTGGATCTTTACACTTATTATTGTGTAGTGTCAAACTCAAACCCTAGATTCTTCAATTTTCATAGGGGTTATGATGAGGGGGAAAAAAGAGATTTTTGGGGGGTGTGAAAGAGAAGACATTTTTGCTCAGCTAGAGAAAAAAGAAAAAAATCACACGTCCAAAAGTGTACAAGGCTGCAATCTTTAATATTTATTCATGTATTATGATTGTTTATTTTTAGAGAAAAAAAAAAGGAATTAGATTAGAAAGAGAATCACATAGAACAGTAGTCATTACTCATTAGTCAAGTACTGGTACTGAGTACTTCAAGATTGAGAGAGAGAATCTCACATTGATTTTCAATTTTCTTCTGACTAATTAATTTTTTGGGTCTTATATTGTTACTACTATATTTTTTCGAGTTTAAAGTTTGTCAGAAATAATATTTTTATCTTTACAAGGTAGTATAAGGTTTGCGTATATATTTTTCTTTTCAGACTCCCTTGTGAGATTATACTGAAATTATTGTTATTATTATATTTGATTTTTTTGATCAAGTTCCATACATTGACTGTATCAAAAATATTTACATTGTTAAATAATTTAAAAAGTAATTGTAGGTCATTTTATTTGAGGTTTAAAATGATTGATAACCAAAAGTAAATACTAGTAGGAGTACTAGGTATTATAGAGTATAATATATAGCATAAAATTCTCTAACAAATTGTAACTTACTAATCATTTTGGACAATGAGTGTATTAAATGTCAATTATTTGTCATAAGACCTGAGAAAAACAAAGGACCAAACGAAACTGCTGTCTCTGTCATAGACTCACAGATTTCAAAAGTGGGTCCCACTTTTGAGACCTGTGTTATTCCTTCTCTTTTGTTTATTTAATTGTTTATTGTTTGGTTTGTATTTTTCTATGTCCACACTTCTTTTTTACTACTTCCAAAAATGAATGGTAACTTGTCGTTTTGCTTATAAGGGCATCTTACCTTGTTCTAACAATTCTTGAGAAGAAATTTTTACTGAGTAATTTTAGTCAAAATAATAAGGATTAGCCAGTTTTCAGATTAGTTATTGAAAAATGGGCAATGTTTGTAAAGTTATTAAAAAATAGCCACTATTTTGCTGTAAGACAAAAAATTCCAGTATAATATACTGGAGATTGGTGCACCCGTGTATGAACTTCCAGCATATTATGCTGGAACTCCAACTCACAAAAAGTTCCAGCATAATATACTAGAGATTGGAGCATTTGTGTATGAACTTCCAACATATTATGCTGGATCAGTATATTATATTGGAACTCCAGTATACTATACTGAAAGTCCAGTATATTATGCTAAATTTCGATTACTTTTGAAATTATGACTATTTTTCAATTACCACTTATAAATCTACCTATTTTTTTCACCTAGTAATTTTATGAATGATCATTGAACTTTTGGTTTATTGTACTAAATTATTAAACTAATTCCTGCACAAATAAAAACGTAGTACACTTATACTTCACAAAAAAGAAAGAACATCGAAGTTAGCACTCAACATTATATTGAATTATCATTCCAAATTATAAATGAAAAAAGGTTAAATATACTTTTGTACTACTGAAAATAGTAGAAATATACTATTTGTTTTACTATTTGGTTATTTTGAACACTACCGCTATACTACGGAACAAATATACCCTTCACTATTTAGAAATCTCTCCTTTTCATTAAAGGGTATATCTTTGGTGCTAACTTGGTAGTTGCTATTAGAGTTTGGTCGTTGAGCAGATTGGTTCATTTTCCTATGTTATAACGTAAATATGAAAAATTACTTAAAGTTATCATTTACCACATTTGATCGCTAAGTTAAAAATATTAATAATTTTTTAGGCGAGCGGCTATTCCTTCCACCTAACTCTAATTGTATTTTACATGCTTTTACCCTTATAAATCGGAAGAGATAATTATTCAATAAATGTTTAAACAATTATAAAAGCTACGTAGTTTAGACAAATATTCTTAAGATTAAAACTACTATATTAAAATGTTAAAAGACAAGACATTAGTAATTTGTAGGATAAGCCCAAGTTCGAGGAATTCTCTCCTTTTGATTCGACTTGAGAGTAGATATGTAAATTGCTTTATTCGTCTAGTCATTATTGTGGGAATAATCGAGAGCAGGAAAAAAGAAAAAAAAGATAAGGTCACATATTACTTTAAGGCACATTGGTTAATGATAGTGAACACAACTTTTTCTTTTGTTGGCCTAAAAAGCATGGAAAAGCTTCCTGGAGATCAAAGTACCTAGGGATCCGTCACATAAAGTCACACACAATCATCATACAAATTTTGAACTTACGAATACTCCATCAAACATCGAGCCGGAATTTAAAGTTTATTAGTTTTTAGATAATAATACGGAAAAAGACTTAAAAATACTACTCAATTCTTGAAAATGGTCTATTCATATCATCCGTTAAAAAAATATTCATTTCATGCTACTGCCGTTACACTTTTGGCTCAACTATGCCATTATTGAACTAACGGCACAATTTTATTTTATTTTTAATTTTTTTAACGGTGAGTGGCATAGGTAAGCCAAAGGTGTAACGGCAGTGGCATGAAATAAGCATTTTTTTAACGGATGGCATGGATAGACCATTTCTGAAAGTTGAGTATAATTTTTAGGCCTTTTCCGTAATAACAATAATAATAAATTCAATATAATCTCATAAAGTGAGATATGTGACGGGTAAGGTGTGTCCATACGTTATCCCTATCCTATGAAGGTAAAGAATTGTTCTGATAGACCTTTTTTTATCGGTCTTTATAACAATTTCAAACTAATTTACAACAACAATTGGGTATAAGTTCAGATATTTATAAATATTAATGTATCTCTTAAAGTATATACATGATTTAAGGAAAACCTATTGGATTCACGTGAATTATATGTTACATGCTAGCTTCGCCTCTGAATCCTACGAAAAAAGACTCCATTGACAAACGCTCGAGTCTGAGATTTCTGCATGATTATGATGGAGAAACAATTAATATTTCAAATGACTTTAATAATTCATTGTCTTGTCAATCATATAATGTGAAAGGAAAGACAAGACTTGCCAATGAAACATACTGATATTAGATATGCAAGTGGCAACAAAGAGGGTCTCTAATGGAAGAGGGGGTTTACAGTGGAGTCTCAATACATTTTTATTCAAATGAATCAACATATTGTGGTTTTGTTATAATAAATAACATCCTTTGATAAATAAGAAGAAGAGTATTGCAGAGAAAGAGAGAGAGTTCTTATTGATTGTGATGATTTATATATAGGGAAAAAATGACTTAGCAATAAAGTAAAAAACTCTTTAAAAGATAGATATTCACTCTAATTACAATTCTATTCATAATATTCCCTCTTGAATGCCTACTCAATAAGTAATGTGTCTCGTTAAAACCTTAACTGTAAATGCCTAATTTTTGTTTTTTGTTTTGTTTTTCTTTTACCTTATACTTTGGAATAA
>MDKI01289062.1:0-78899 GCA_005239505.1 Nicotiana paniculata | reverse complement strand
TGTATATATATATATATATGTGTGTGTGTGTGTGTGTGTGTGTGTGTGTGTGTGTGTGTGTGTCCATCCCACAAAAAAACTAATCAAAATAATTGATTATACACTGTTTACAAGTACAAGTAACTTGAATCTAAAAGAATAAAGTTTTTTACATGGAGGAACAAAAAGGATGATTAACCGGCAATTTGAACTTTGAACTCGTTGTTATGAATGGGAATGAAGTTCTCTTTGTATTTGTAAAAAAAAAAATTAAAAATTCGTTGTTTTTGGGAGATATTAGAAGACTAGCGGACAAGATAAAAAATTTAGAAAAGACCGCGAATTAGGGCTTCAATCAATAAAAAAAAATCTTGACTTTTAAATTTAATACATTTCATTTTGTTTTTAAAACTTTTGAGTAATTGCCAAGCTGACTTTTGAGACTTTGGGTACTATATGAAGAACTTATTCAACAAATTTTGTTCGAATTTGAAAAAATCTCTGGGGCTTATGCCTCACTAAAAAGACGCGCCTCAAACGTCCGGACATACGCCCCGAATTGCTGGACGTATGCCTCTTGAGACTTTCGCCCCGCAACATCACCCCGGGACGTTTTTAATGCGTCTCACCCCGAAAACGCCTTTTAAAACACGGATATAACCAATTTCAGTAACTTCTTAAGTTTGCTCAAATGGGGCTCTGAATTTGTCTTTCAACTTTTCTCTTTAGTTAATTCACGCAACAGCATCCTAACTACCAAGATTCAAATTCTCACAAGGACATGAGGTTCGCCAATCCCTTAATAAGAGAAATTTGGAATCATACAGCCCCAACCAATACAATAAATTCAAGTTCATCTCAGATAACTTGGAAAGTAGGAATATCAAAATGAAGTTTCATCAATGATTGGAAGTAGTGTTGCACAGACCACCAACAACCTCATAAAATCGAACATTTGTATTTGGTAATTATTCCATTTTTTTCGTCGTTAAATGTAACCTCAAATATGCATTCTTTAGAAAATCAAGCATAGAAAGGTAATTGCAGAAAACTATATAGTGAAATAAGGTATTTGTTCTGATTAACCTCCAAAGAAACAAAAAGATTGTATCAGAATCTAGCTGCAACTGCCACAACATACCAACTATCATATCTCTAAAGCAGGTTAAGTTATCGAAGACTTGCAAACTGGACATGATGTTTTTCTCCTCAGCCACGGATCGATGCACTGCAGTAAGTTCAACGACTGTTAGAATTTTCGTCGCTTAACCAACAATAAAAACACTCGAGCAAGAAAATTCAGAAAGTTTACATCTTTGTGAAACTTGTGCAAGCAAGGAAGATGGCGGATGACGTCCCCCACGGTAGGAGTTTCAAGACAAACTGCACATGCTTCTTGAAGACTCTCATTCTGCAAGGAACCAAAGAGGGTAAGCATCGTGCAATTCCAGCTACTCACGGCTTTAAGCAGCAGCCAGCAAACCAACATCTATGCTCTACACTCGCATGGATGGTACTCCTTTATTATAGTAGAATGTCAAGGATATACAACAGTGTTTATCTAAGGTAAGAATTTAATACCACAAGGAATCCTAGTTACCTGAACTGTTGACTGTGGTAAGTCGTTGATTTGTCGTCCAGATGCACCACCGTGTTGGTGGTTGTTCTCATCAAGAGCTAATAGCATTTCATAGTCATTCCTAAACCAAAGAAGGGAAGGACATGTTAGAAACCACGATATACATCTTATCCAAAACAATAGTAATGACGCTAAAAAACGAGATGATCTCGCCAGTAAAAGGGTAGATAACGTAAAGAAGAAAGAAGACAATACTACATAGATTAGTTTTTTTTTATAAGGTATAGTACATAGATTAGTTCATTCCTTCGGATGACACATACCCTTGCACCTTAACTTCAGAGAGAATCAAATTGTGTTACTTAAGAGTTTCTAGTAATATCATTGAAAAAAATACGTTTCAGAGTTTTGAACGCTTAGTCACCACGCCTCCTTTTACATTTTGATGCAACAAAAGCTAATTTCATTAAGTCATAAAAACTTACTCATTGAAGTCACGCTGCGTCTGAAGGAGGTTACCATCAACATCCATATTACTGAAAGCCTCTAATGTTTCCAATATATGCATCCTCTGCAACATTCGGAAAAAGTAAATTACACATTCACTGCTGGACCCACATCAAAAAAAATAGACAGCAATTACCCAAATCCCATTTTAATCATTCGGCTAAAACAAGTCCTTCAATAAGAGAGGTGAAAAGAGCATCTCTTGGACGCTGAAGTTTTAATGGGAAGAGGTGATGGTTTCTTTCAGAAGGAGCAAAGACAGAAAGGTGGAGACCGGAAGAACCAGTCAGGACACAAGTGAGGATGATAATAAAGAGCTTAAGTGAGCTTGTGGTCCCATAAGAGATGTTCTCTTAACAGAAAATGCGTGCAGAAAATCGTTTGTTCTTTGTTAAGGATTATAACATGAGATCTCTTTATGGTTATCAAGATAAACGAAAGAAGTGCGATATTTTTCTCCTCTGTATCAAATCCTGTCTTCTTAACTATTTTTTGACAAACCAAAGAATTAGATGAACTTAGCTAACTATCCATTTATATCAATCCTATATCCAGAATAAAAGAACCCCACATCAAAGTAGGATTTCATTGTACACATTCAAACTCATACAATGATGCCATATAGGGTACTCACACATCCAAAAGGGAAAGAGAACCCATAATGCAATAATTGCTCCACATTTCAATGAAAATATATCAAATCTTTTAAAATGTCCTTTTGGAAAGTAGGGAAAGAAAGGAGATAAATCATAATATAAGAACAAGATGTGCACATAAGGATGTTGCCTAATGGTCGATGTAGTTGGAATGAAGACCAACGGAGACTAAGGTATTCCAGCAGATTCAGAAAGCGTAGGTGATTGTCATTTCTTAGGTACCTTTCTATTTCTCTCTTTCTATTTGACTGTTTATAACCTACAGGCTAGTGACTCTCAAACTGAGGCGGCTCAGATTCAATTTTCCATAGCCCGTCTTTCTTTCTTTCTTTGCCAATATATGACACAGCTGCTTAACACTAATCATCTCGGTCTCTTCTAAAACACAAACTACTGTAGAATCAACCTAAATATCTTAGAAACAAAAAGTCATTACTTAAAACCAACTGAATAAGCAGCATGAAAATAACAAGTAATACAACTTGGGCAGACTAAATGTTTTATTAGCGACCAAAATCACGAGGAAAAATGGAAGTAATAAATACCATGTCCACATCCATATTAGGAGGAAATAGTGAATTTCTTCCTCTAGAAGATGAGACTGTACGAGGTTGTCCAGGGAAACGGCTCCTCAACCTTGCCATTCTATTTGATGAAGAAGCCCGAGCTTGAGAAGCTCTACGAGATGTGATGGATACATTTCTTGATTGTCGTCTGCGTATGTTTGCAACCAATGATCCACTCTGCACAACATCCCCACGCCCCAAAAAGAAAAAAAGACAAAAAGAGGAAAAAGAAAAAGAACTCAGTCAGAGATCAAGGCACATTCTTAAAGGATGAAAACAGAATATGAATTAAAGGTCTTTTGTTTTTTGCACATTTTGAAGACTAATGTATTTAAGATCACACTTAGACTAGGAAATTCAAAGAGAAAGACACACAAAATAGGTGGTACTGCAATCACAGAAAATATTAAACAAAAATCAAAATGAAAACCTTGAATTTCAATCAATGCTGCAAGTCAAAGTTATATAACAAAGAAAGAACAATCAATCTGCACAGCTACAACCCAAATTACAAACTCTCATGATCGTTGACCACAGCTATATATCCAACATGAGCATATTCAAGTGTAAAAATTTTCCAAAATTTTTTGGGTACATATAACAAGTACACAGCCCCAAGAGGAAGCTCCAGTCTGGGTAGGTCAAAATATTTAAGTGTCTCAGACACAAACATCACTATTTCCGCTACAACCACTTAAGTTCAGCAAACAAGAAAGAGGCAAGAGCTGAAGACAAAGCTCGTCCTTGACCTGACCAAGTAGAGTTAGATATCTCCAGAAAGAGCTTGAGCGTAGCATAGAGCTAAGTGTCGTTCTACTTCCAGAGAGGTATGAAGGCATGGAAAATGTGGCGACTGTTTGAATACAGTTGGCAAAAGCATTCTAAGCTCTCTATTTTAGAGTTCCTTCTGGGAACAATGAATGAATCAGGCATTGGTGGTAGTCAGATGGATAAGAACCAGCATTTCTCCAATCAAGTTCTCTATCATTTTATGGTTGCCAAAGGGCTTCTTTCCATCACAAAGAAAGTTGATACAAGCAGGCTCTCTCTCATTCATCGTATTTTATATTAGTTATTGGAAGGAAGTGGATGCTGAATATAGCAATGGATAAACTAGACCACCCATTTAACACAGGATCAGGAATAGTAAACCCAGTAACAATATCTCATATCCTATATGTAGATGAGAAGTCCTCTTTGGGCCTAGGCCCGCACGACTTTAAAACGCGTCACTAGAGTCTAAGGCTTGTCTACTTATATACCCAGCATCTCTCCTGTGTTTTATCGATGTGGGATTCGCCTAGGGTGTCACATACATCCCCCTTAGGGACTCAGCGAGAACGCTGAGGTTTGCCCCACCACTGTTCAAGGTTGCACAAGGAGTGGCTCTGATACCATATGTAACAGCCCAACCCACTAGTGATATATCCGCTTTGGGCCTAGGTCCACACAGCTTTAGAACGCAGATAAAAGAGCCGTACTACTTGCCGTAGAAATGGTCTCAGGTCTTCAGATAATACTGGCTTGGAGTTCTTTATTCCAAGCAACTAAAGTGAGCAATATTCACCATCTGGCCAGTATTATGGAATGCATGGTGTGAACTCCCAATGGCATATTCAAAGAAAGCACAGGGAAGCCTTGCTATAATTTTGGACATCAACTAGCCACTTTGGAACAGACTATATTGATTTTTGGGATGAGTTGACACCCGTAGATGGTGCATAGATAGTACATATCATTATTTGCTATTTCTGTAAGTGTGGAAAGGAAGCTAAATAGGACTACAAGTGCTTTTACAGGGGAGGTTAATTCTGAAAAGAAGACAATATGCAGTAGCATCTAAGAAGGAAGGAGGTCTAGGTGTTAACAATCTGATATTGCATAATAAAAATTTATTACTTAAATGGCTATGGAAGTTCTACGGTGAGCGAGATTATTCATGCAAGGTCTTTAAAGTAAATAAGGGAGGTCCCTAGTGCAGTAACATCTTCTCATGATCTAGCATTAAGAAACACATTAGGAGTTCATGATGGTGGCATATGGACCCATATATATATACTCAAACGCGCGTGCAGTTTCCAGTTCCAAATCCAATATTGCTCACTAGTTTGTGGACTAAATTCCTAAATTTTTTTGAATTTAGTACAGTACCTAGTCAGCAAAATTTGACTACTTATTTCTATTCTTAGTTATCAATATATTTATTTATGACATTTTCTTAACAATTCATATGTCATTTTCTAGAGCTATATGTACCATTCGTTGCTGCCCTAAGTTGCGCGGACTCTTCGATTTTGGTGCCGTCTCTGTCCCGATACGAGACGGGGACGGGAGCGGGATACGTCCCGGATTCGGTCAACTGACTTCGGACACTTTGACCAGATTCCATCGGCAAATTTGGGAGAAAAATTGAGATTTTGATTTCTCAAAATCAAAAATAAAACAGATTTAAGTTATGGAAAATGGCATACCTTCCATTGTAGTATTTTTGTCTCAAATTCTTGAAAGATTGAATTCTACAATACTCATGTAAGTTTTTCACACAATATCTCTCGAACTTGAAAATATTTTTATAGCTCTATTTTTATTATTTTGAATTTTCTTAGCCGAATTCCCGCACCCGTATCCATATCAAAATCCGCACCCCCGAATCTTAAAATTTAGATTTTGCCGAATCCGATACTCGGATCCGTCCCCGTATCGGATACCCGCACGCGAGTCCGAGCAACTTAGTTGCTGCCCTCTTCAATGCCCTATGGTCGATGAGGTGCATCGCTTAGTGCCTTGGTGCTAAGCATTGAGGTGCCTCTTAAGCTCGGCGAAGTTCCCGGCCTACACCACATCTAGCTTCAAGGCTTAAGTGTACCTCAAGTGAGCCTTTAACAACACAAGATATCATGTTTGAGTATAATGCATATTTGGGACCATATGCACCAGTATACGTACTAACTTCAGCAAAACCTCCAATTTCTATATCACTTCATGTCAAAGAAAACCTAGTATACAAAGATCTATTTTAGCAAGAAAAGATTGATTGAATTGTCTTACTAGGGCAAGTCATGGTTTATGCTTAGTCAAAAAAGGATAATCCAACGGAATTTATGGGTTTACCTAGGTCCCTTAACGGGCAAATCAATAAAAGATTTTTATCTTTGAAACCCATTGGAAAGGCAGTGCAAGAGAAATCATACAAAAATAATCGAACTTTTGAATTCCCCGAAAAATATATGAGGTGCTCAGAGATGGTCAAAGTAATTGAATAGGAGGATTATTATGACTATTACCAAGCGCAAATGGAAGTCAAAGTAACGTCTTAATTAACATTCCACATATTAAAGCCCCCAAACATGAACATACTGTATAAATCTTTGAAAATCAGATGTCAATGTCAATATTAGACCTAAGTGGCACATGTTTTACTACGAAGCGATGTAAAGTATAGAGGACAATAAAATGTAAGGAAACCCAACATACAAGATTGGATAATTGATTCTCTCCCCCAGAGGAAGCATGTAGGAGATCCTCCTGCGCTAAAGCCAAGGCTACATCTCCATCAATCTGTTGCGAAGAAAAGCAAAACTATCAAAAAATAGTAGGTGTTTGGATAATATTTGGTTGAAGTTTGAAAAAAATATTTGTAGGTGTAGTTGAAACGGGTATTTGGAAGAAGTTGTGCTTGGACATGAATTTCACTTGAAAAACATTTGAAGTTTTGTGAGTGGAAACCATTATTTTCACTTGAAATACTCCTCAAACCAGTTCTTCAAACTCCAATTTCTCTATTTCAAGTTGAAGTTTAAATACTGGACCAGATTGTAGAACAAATACTTATTTGAATTTTTTTCTCTCAAACTTCCCAAATATCATCTATGGACAAAGGGGTATGGTACTGTGTACGGAAGACAAGAACAGTTAAATATTGATAGAGAACAGCTAAAAATATGCTCATAAAGAGTCCAACCTCGCCAACGCCAAACGAAGGCACCTCATTATATAATTGTTCCTGGAGTTCCCGTGCCAGCCTTTCATCAGCTTCTAATTGTCTGGTTCTAGCATCATCATTCCTACTACTGCTACATACAACACGAGAGCCTTCGTGTCTTGTGGTAGAGGAGGGACTGTCCAAATCAATCACTGGTTCTACGCCTATACCTACATGATTTCTGTTTCTGGTGGACCTTCTATTAATCCTACTTTCAGGTGATGCAAGCAAAATGATGTCTAAATCATCAGAGGCTGATGTAGAACATTCACCATGGCTGCTTGAGGCAGGTCCCTTCTTTAGTCTATTCTTAACTGTGTTTAATGCAGTATGATTTCCATTAATTTGGGGACATTGAGGTCCAGGAATGGATTCCTTTGGCTCTGCAGATTCACCAGAAACATGTCTAATAGAAGCTGAATCGTGACCATTACTTGCATCATCTCTTCTCGTCGCCCTACTCCCACTGGAGTGAGTGACAAAGCAGGCACTATCCTTATCTAAGGTCCTGTGCACATTGGACAAAGAAAAATTCATGTTCCCACTACGGTTACGTGTACTTCTCCATCCACCTGATTTGTCAAAGCTTCTGGACGCATCTCTACTGGAATCACTCGTTTCCTTTGCCTTCACATCAATAGATATCAAACTTCTGGAAGGATAAATGAAAAAAATACTGATGAGACCTTTACCAGGACAAGAGTTAATCGTTGAGGTAACAGTCAAAAGAAAAGGAACCCAGAAATTTACGCTACTATAGACATTACAATTCTAGAATATAGATAAGAAATTGTAACTTGTAAAGCATGAAGAATGTGAAGCGACTAAAATCACCTAACTATATTGCAAACATTTATGACATGGATAAGAAGAGAACAAAGGTACAAAATGGTTGGCACAAACTTAGATATGATTATGAATAATAAAGTAAAATCACAATTCGCAGGAACAAAATGACTAGAATAACATCACATAACAATACTTATGAACGAAGTAGTAGTAGCATCTCATACAACAAGATGCAGCAAGCATTTACAGACATCTCATTAAAGCCAAAACAGGGATACACACAACACGGATTTTTTTTTTCTGGATAAGTTTCCGCACAACACAAATATGTCGAAATGCATATCTTAATATAGATTCATCATTTGCTACAGCTGGTTGAACTCATCCATCTATACACACATGAAAACAAGCTAAACTGTGTTCCACATAAATCATCACATCATAGATCCCTCAGCAGGGAAGTGATTGAGTTAGTCTGTCTGACAACTATATCATAGAAGATGTAACCAAAATTTCTTTTTTTCTTTTCCAATTTGGTCGGCCTAGTAAATTTGAAATAAACTGCTCTCAGAAAAGAACAAAGATTGTCTCTTCCATGAATATCTAGACAATCTTCACCAAATACGCACCTGCTGAATGGATGTGTTGTTTCATGTTCTTTTGAAGGAGAAGAGTGCATTATCACCTCCTTACCCTTTAATGTACTAGAGATACCATTTTTAGATATCAATTCTTTTGCAATACCTAAGGTTGTACCAGTAGATGATTCCGTAAGACTGTTACCAGTTAGCCCATGAGTTAAAACACCTTTGTCCTCCTCCACGGCTGGCTTTTTGGCCTTAGCTATGTTATGAGGGGATATACATCCGTTTCGTACCAATCTTTTCTGCCCAATTACTCTGGGTGAGTTAACAAAAGATGCAGAACCATCTTTTCGAGCTCCAAGCTGCGCATCAATGGTAGAATCCTTTTCTCCATGAGATTTAGAACTTGAACCATCGGTTTCCTTTCCTTTATTGGCATTGCTAGATGGTACAAACGAAGTCTTCTTGTGCAAGTGAGAGTGTTCATTTAGCGCTGCCGATCGTGTTCTCCATTTTTCAACTTGACCACCATCGTGTGCTTCAACTGTAGGAGCTTTAACAAACACATGCATCGACCCACTTTTCTTTGTCAGGTCTATGGCAGGGTAGTTTCGCTGAGAAGACTTTTGACTTTTTGACTCTGTGTTTTCACTTTTGGAAAGGTGCAAGTTATATTTCTCATTGGAATTAGGAATGGAGGAAACCTTAGTAAATTGAACACCATTACTTGAAGGGATAGAATTCCCCAAACCAGAAGCTGATGAATTTGCATGGAATTCAGATTTCAAGGAACTATTGATACTTTTTGGAGGACGCATAAACAGCCTTCTTTTTCCTACACCATTAACATAAACTCGATTCTCATTATGTTCACCAGCAATATTTCCATATCCTGAATGACTAGATGTCGATAAACCACTCTCCGTGCTGACACGATTCCTCACATTCAGATCCGTAGCAGCTAATCTATTAGGGGTGTCAGGAACATCGATTTGACTATCGCTGTTCACATGATCCATAATCTGCACAAACAGCCAAAGGTAGACATCACATCAGTGGACAAAGTTAACTAACCAAAAATTAGCACAGATATCATGTAAGGTGCAGAATCAAGTTACAATATCAGAAGTAAAGTTGGAGGAAAGACAATCACAAGAACCGCGAGGACACCTCAGTCTTGAATAAGTTGGTGTGGGCTTAAACGTATCCCCGATAAAACTGCTGATAGAAAACACTTGAAACCACCTGTACATACAAGACAATCATGGTACTAAATTAGCAGCAAAACCGTAATCACACAACAACCATAAAGATTAAACCTTTTATAAACAAAATACTATTGCAGACAATATCACTATCTCCCAAGTCCATTCATAAACTTGTTATAATTCAGCACAGGGTAAGAAAAACGAAATTTGCAAAAGCCAATAACCAACATAAGGGCAAATCCCATTAGAAATAAAACAGAAAAATCTGAAAATTCAAGATTTTGCTTACCCAATTCAATTAATTGTGTTTCAAGCAGGAAAGAAAAACCTAATAACATAATAACCCTAAAGATTAAACCTTTTATAAACAAGATACTACTGCAGACAACAAATCACTATATATAAGTAAAAAAAGGGAAATTTAGCAAATACCAACCAACATAAGGGAAAACCCCATTAGAAAGGAAACATAAAAATCTGAAAATTCAAGATTTCTCCTACCCAATTGAAATAATTGTATTTCAAGCAGGAAAAAAAAAAGGAAACTTTAATATAAATCAAATGAAAATTAACAATAATATAATGATAGTATCATAGAAAAAGACAAACCTTTGAAGGTTATTCTTGATTCTGCAAAATCCACAAAATTTATCTATAGAAAATCATATACTTCGATATTGAAAAAAAGAGCAAAAGAAATGCTAGGGTTTGATGGAGAGATGAGGTGTGGGGGTGGCGGTGGGGGGTGGAAGGGGGAGGGTTTGCAGTGCAATGTCCAACCTACTCTTTGAGGCTCTTTGAATTTGACGGGCAGTAATTCCACTTGCAATTATGGGGGGTGCATGACACGCGTTAATGGAGTAAAATAGTTTAAAATTTGAATCATGAATTTCTGTAATTTCACTTTTTTATATAAATTCTCATCTCACATTTACATTTAAGCCAACTCATTTCATCTTTATTATGCCAATTCGAGCAACACGAGCGAGGCGTAGAACACAAGCTTGAATCCTAAGTAGTACATATCTCTAGTATTTAATTATAGTGTATACGGTCAAAATCATATGCCTTCGATCTGCAGGCTCGAGGGATCGTCTTAAGCCCGAGTTCAGGCAAGGTCGAGTTCGAGCCCGATGGACCAGACTCAAACTCAAAAATAGGATGCAATCCTCGAGGATCGAAGTACGATGAATACCGAAGCCGAGTATGCTCGACTCTAAAATAATGTCGTTATGAATTTCTAACAGAATGAGCGAGATTCCTGTCACGTCCTTAAAATCATGGCGCAAAATCCCGGAATAGAATTGTACGATTTTGTACTAGGCGGTTAGACAGCTGTCTCAACAAGATTCCTCGTTGTAAATAAAAATGTACATTATTTAGGGTTCCTCTATTATATAAAGGGGACTCCAATCATTTGTAATGATCATCTAATCATTGGCGAAGAATATATTATCTTACTTTTTCGGCTCATTGTTCATCAGACTTATCTTTTCTCTTTATTGTTCTTGGTTCACCTCGAGGTTGATACTGTTTGGAAACACTGGTTTGATCACTTATTTCTTTCATTTATACTTCATATTTCTTGATTATTAATTGGTATTGAACTAAATCACATATCTTTAAAATCACAAATCAAATTTAATCGTTACTCGTATATTCGAGGTAAACAGTTTGGCACCCACCGTGGGGATGAAGATAATAGTGATTATTTCATTACTGATTCTCATTACACACGTTATTTTTACACTTTTTCTTGTCCAAATTTTCTGATTTTCAGGATTAAACATGTCAAACTCGCAAAATGCACCTGTTCATGACAGCGAAGGTCTTGGATTTCATGGGGAAAATAACAATGTAGGAGTCAGTGTACCACCGATAAACCCTGGGGAAGTGCCAAATGTGGAACCAATTGACGTTAGTTCGCACATTGCTTTAAATACAGATTTAGGCGCAAACCCCGGGGGAAGTGTACGCAGAGAAGCCCGATCTGGGGGGCAAGGAACAACAGGTATAGGAGATGAGGGAGTCAGCCTCCAAGTGATATTCGAAATGCTGCAAGCTCAGCAGATCGCCATCGCTCAACTTCTGAGTTAGAATAAAACTCCGAGTATAGATGAACCAGAAAACACTCGACGTGCTGAACCGGCGCCAGAGAGGTTGAACGAAAAAGGCTCGGGGACTGATCCCACCATTATGAGAATGCTCGAAGAGATCACCAAGAGGATCTATTCCGGGAAAACAAGATTGAAGACAACGACAAAAAGGTGGAAACTTATAACTCCCGTGTTGACCAGATATCGGGAGCACCTCCAGTCTTGAAGGGTTTAGATGCCAAAAAGTTCATACAAAAACCATTCCCTCAAAGCGTAAGAAGTTTCGTATGCCCGATATACCCAAATATAACGGGACAACCGACCCTAACGAGCATATTACTTCATACACTTGCGGTATCAAAGGAAATGACTTGAATGACGATGAGATCGAATCAGTATTGTTAAAAAAGTTTGGGGAAACTTTGTCGAAAGTAGCCATGATTTGGTATCATAACTTGCCTCCTAACTCTATTGATTCGTTTCCTATGTTAGCAGACGCTTTTATGAAAGTGCACGTCGGGGCCATAAAGGTGGCAATGAGGAAATCAGATGTCTTCAAGATAAAACAAAGGAACAACGAGATGTTGAGGGAGTTCGTGTCCAGGTTTAAGATGGAGCGAATGGAATTACCACCGGTCTCGGATGACTGGCAGTACAAGCTTTTAAGCAGGTTTTGAATGAAAGGAGTTCGATTGCGTCTCGACAATTAAAGAAGAATCTGATTGAGTATCCAGCTGTGACGTGGTCGGATGTACATAATCGCTAGCAATCGAAGATTAGGGTCGAGGATGACCAGTTGGGATCCCTCTCGGGGTCAGTTCACCCAAAAAGGTTATTAGTAAAGGCTTCGAGGGACAACGACAGAGAACCAAGGCCAAATAGAGAAAGGTACCAGCCATATGTCTCGGATCGCAGAAGCAGCAGTTCAGGACGCACCACCCCTCCCCCGAAATGATCGAAGAAACGATCGGATACAAAATTCTCGGGGACTCATGAGTATGAATGGATTTGAAAAGCACACCGATCCCGTAGAAGCACCTCGATTATCAGAATATAACTTCAGCGTCGATGCCTCAGCTATCGTTTCGACCATTGGAAGGATTAAAGATACCAGGTGGCCCAGGCCTATACAGACTGATCCTTCTCAAAGGAATCCTAACTTGATGTGTAAATATCACGGTACATGGACACAGGATCGAGGACTGTAGACAATTGAGAGAAGAGGTAGCTCGGTTGTTCAACGAAGGTCCCCTTCGAGAATTCCTCAGTGACAGGGCCAAAAATCACTTCAGAGAAAGAGACGCCAATAGAAAGAATGAGCAGGAAGAACCCCAGCATATCATCCACATGATCGTTGGTGGAGTCGACATCCCACAGGGACCTGTTTTCAAATGCACCAAAGTGTTGATTACAAGAGAGAAACAGACCCGATATTATATGCCCGAAGGCACCCTTACATTAACAATGAGGAAACACTAGGCCTCTCTCAGCCCTACAACGACGCCCTGGTAATTTCTATTCTACTAAATAAGATTCAAGTTAAACATGTTCTTGTGGATCCAGGTAGCTCGCCCAACATAATTAGGTCGAGGGTCGTAGAGTAGCTCGGGCTGCTAAATCAAATCGTACCAGCGTCTCGAGTCTTAAACGACTTCAACATGGCTAGCGAAACAACGAAGGGAGAGATCATCCTGCCCGTGAATGTGGCCGGGACCATCCAGGACACAAAAATTCATGTCATCGAAGGTGACATGAGGTACAATGCATTGCTAGGAAGGTCGTGGATCCACAACATGAGGGCGGTACCATCGACTATTCACCAGATGATGAAGTTTCCAACAAAAGATGGGGTGAAAATAGTTTATGGGGAGCAGCACGCAGCAAAGGAGATGTTTGCAGTTCATGATTTGACACCAGCGCCGACATCTTCGACCTTGGAGAAATCAAAAATCAAAGAGAAGCAGATGGCTAAATAGCAATCACAGTCCATAGCCTCGACTGAATCCGAGGAACAGGTACTCGAGGACGAAGAAGAGGATTTCCTCACCCCTCGAGTCTTCATCGCTCCCGAGGAATTTGATGCAACGAAGTCCACGATCGAGGAACTGGAGTAGGTGATATTGATCGAACACGGAAGGTATACCTGGGAATGGGGTTATTACTCGAACTCAGGAAAAGACTCATTCAATTCCTTATCAATAACATAGATTGTTTTGCATGGTCCCATTTAGACATGATAGGGATCCCACTGGAGGTAACAACACATCGGCTAAGTCTCGACCCTAGGTTTAAATCGATAAAGCAAAAGAGAAGGCCGCAGTCCGAGGTAAAACATGCATTCATAAAAGACGAGGTAACTAAACTTCTCAAAATAGGGCCATTAAGGAAGTAAAATATCCCGAGTGGTTAGCCAATGTGGTCGTAGTTCCTAAAAAAGGAAACAAGCTAAAAATGTGTGTAGATTATAAAGATTTGAACAAGTCATGCCCAAAAGACTCCTTTCCACTGCCTAAGATTGATCGTATGATAGACGCCACGGCCGGCCACGAGATCCTTACTTTTCACGATGCCTACTCCGGGTACAACCAAATTCAAATGAACCCGGAGGACCAGGAAAAGACTTCATTTATCACTAGGAATGGAACATATTGTTACAATGTAATGCCCTTCGGGCTAAAGAATGCGGGAGCTACATATCAACACCTAGTTAATAAAATGTTCGAACAACAGATAGGTAAATAAATGGAAGTTTACATTGACGATATGCTAGTTAAGCCACTGCGTGCAAAGAACCATTTGACTCATTTGCAAGCAACTTTCGAGGTTCTGAGAAAATACAACATGAAACTCAACCCCGAGAAATGCACTTTCGGAGTCAGCTCGAGTAAGTTTCTATGATTCATGGTATCAAATAGGGGGATCGAGATCAACCCGACAAAATTAAAGCCATCGAAGAAATCACCATTGTGAAAAATGTGAAGGCCGTACAACGGCTGACTGGGCGGATAGCTGCTTTGGGCAGATTTATCTCTTTGCTCTTTGCTCAAAAGAAGAATGATTTCGCATGGACTCTGGAATGTCAGCAAGCTTTGTAGGAATTAAAATGGTACTTATCAAGCCCACCCCTGCTTCACGCTCCGAAGGCAGATGAGAAACTATACTTATACTTGGTTGTGTTCGAGGTAGCGGTAAGCGGCGTGCTAGTTCGGGAGGAGCAAGGTACACAATTTCCTATTTATTATGTAAGTAGAACTTTAGGAGATGCTGAAACCATGTATCCGCATTTAGAGAAGTTAGCACTTGCATTAATAAGTGCATCTAGAAAATTGAAACCATATTTCCAATGTCATCCCATATGTGTGTTAACTACGTACCCGCTTCTAAACATTTTGCATAAGCCCGAGTTGTCGGGCCGGTTGGCCAAGTGGGCCGTCAAACTTGGAGGGTACTATATGGAGTATCAACCCCGAACGATCATCAAGTCTCAAATCTTAGCAGACTTCGTGGCAGATTTTACACCTGCCCTCGTACCCGAAGTAGAAAAAGAACTTCTACTAAAGTCGGGTACATCCTCGGGGGTATAGACCCTCTTCACAGACGACGCCTCAAATGTGAAAGGGTCCGGGCTCGGTATTGTTTTAAAACCACCTATGAGCAGTGTCATTAGACAATCTATCAAAACTTCTAGATTATCTAACAATGAGGTCGAGTATGAGGCCATGATTACAGGTCTCGAATTAGCCAAAAGCCTGGGAGCGGAGGTCATCGAGGCCAAATGTGACTCTCTTTTGGTGGTAAACCAAGTAAACAAAAGCTTCAAAGTCCGAAAAGATAGAATGCAAAGTATTTGGACAAACTGCAAGTAACATTGCACCGCTTCAAAGAGTGGACATTGGACCATATACCTCGAGAGCAAAACAGTGAGGCCGATGCACTTGCGAACTTGGGGTCATCGGTCGACGAAGATGATATTATCGCGGGGGATGTTGTCCAATTGTCGAGGTCCGTGGTCGAGGAAGGCCACGCTGAGATTAACTCTACAAGTTTGACGTGGGATTGGAGGAACAAATATGTCGAGTATTTGAATCACGGAAAGCTCCCCTCGGACCCTAAGGAGTCGAGGGCCCTGCGATCCAAAGCATCTCGATTCATGCTAGACGAAAATGGAACATTGCATAGGAGTACCTTCGACGAACCACTGCAATATGCTTAGGACTAGGGGACACCGATTATGTGTTGCGAGAAATCCACGAAGGCATTTGTGGGAACCACTCTGGCTCTGACTCTTTGGTTCGAAAAGTAATTAGAGATGGATATTACTGGGATAGCATGGAAAGAGATACTAAGGAGTTCGTTCGAAAGTGTGACAAATGCCAAAGGTTTGATCCAGTGATCCATCAACCTGGCGAACAACTCCATTCGGTCCTATCCCCGTGGCCATTCATGAAATGGGGATGGATATCATCGGGACCCTGCCAACGACACTAGGTAAAGCTAAGTTCATTTTGTTTATGACTGACTACTTTCCGAAGTTGGTAGAAGCGCATGACTTCGAGAAAGTAAGAGAAAAAGAAGTCATAGATTTCATATGGGACCACATCATGTGTCGGTTCGAGATACCTGCTATGGGAAGCAATTTATCAGCAGAAAAGTGACAAAGTTCCTCGAAGATCACAAGATGAAAGGATTTTATCGACGTCGTATCACCTGAGTGCAAATGTCCAGGCCGGGTCCAAAAACAAAACTATTATCCAAAACTTGAAGAGGTTGACTAATGCTAAAGGGAAATGGAGAGAAGTTCTGCCCGAGGTCCTTTGGGCATATCGAACAACATCGAAGTCTAGCACGGGGGCTACTCCTTTATCTTTAGTATATGGCTCCGAGGCCCTTATCCCTGTGGAGGTCGGAGAGCCCAGCGCCAGGTTTCGACATGCATCGGAGGAGTCAAATCACGAGGCTATGAATACTAGCCTCGAGTTATTAGATGAAAAATGAGAAGCAACACTTGTTCGGATGGCCGCGCAGAAGCAAAGGGTCGAGAGATACTACAATAGAAGGACTAACCTTCGACACTTCAGAATCGGGGACTTAGTTTAAGGAAAAGTCACCCTCAATACTCGAGACCCGAATGAAGGGAAACTGGGCCCGAATTGGGAAGGTCCGTACCAAGTCCTCGGAGTTGTCGGTAAATGATCCTACAAACTTAGCACAATGGAAGGTAAACAACTGCCGAACAGTTGAAACATATCATTACTCAAACGATACTTTTGCTAACGTATGAATGTATCTTTCTTGTCCATTTGAATTTGAAACTAACTCATTGCAGGTGTTCGATCGAAGCTATTGAAGGAACCTTTTACACGAAGGCCTTAGGTTTTAAAGCATGCGTTGCACTCTTTATCCCTTAGATCGGATTTGATCCCAAATGGATTTTACCGGCGAGGTTTTTAACGAGGTAACAACTATATGCTACCTAAGAAGAACTTAACAGTATCCAAGGCTTCTTTTCAATCAACCTCGAATACTGGGGGCATCACCCTCGGAGGTCATATTTTCGAGGAAAATGCTTCACGCCTAAGAGGGCCTCGATAGGAGAACTTTGTAATGGGCCAAACGGTCAGATGAGCCATGTCCATATAGAATAATCGAGCCCCGACGGAAAAAATATGTACGCATGTATCAGTTATTCAAAGAAGCATTCCTTCTATACCAAAACAATTTGCGTTTCAAAGAACTCTACTATTATACGAGCTCTACACTTACAATTCTACGAGAAATGGCCCAAGGGCAAAAATGCAAATACATCCCGAATACCCGGGGACTGTCATCGAAAGTCAACACATTCGAGTCATCAAGAACTCGAACTCATAAGACCTCAAAGAGGCATCCCCTCGATATAAAGGCCAAGGACATCATACTTGGGGACTAACCCTTCGAACAAGTTCGAAAGGTTATCGGGAAACAAGTCCAAGAAACATACTCGAAGGTTACGACCATATTAAATGCTACGATCATATAAAAAGGCTACGACCGAAATAATGCGGCTCAGAGACGTCCGAATTTCACTATAAATTAAAGTCCTTCAAACACTTTGAAAAAATCGGTTAAATCAGGCTACCCTCGGCAAAAGTAAAAGATAAAGGGCTTCGATAAAATGAGCTCTCGAATAATTTAAAGGCTTTAATAATATCAGCCTTCAAAATAAAAAAAACCTCAACAAGTATTCGATTACGTTTATGTAAACAAATTAATAATAAGGTTCCGATCCGTCGAACCTTCGAAAAACCCATGGGTACAAAAAACACATGCGAAGGCATAGATAAATTTTCACTAAGTCTTTTAGCCGAAAAGAGGAAAAACTTATAGATGCTTTAGAGGACGAATTGCCCCAAATTAAAGAGTCTAAGGCCGACCTAAAAGATCCTAAGGGCCGATATAAAAGAGCCTAAGGTTCAAGACATATAGGGTTCGAGACATTGCTCTCACTCAACCCAGACTCAAGAGTCCCATCATTCCGAGTTCGCGTCAAATCAACTTAAGCTTAGCTCGAGGATTAACAAAAACCTTAAGAGGTATTCTATTATAAAGATCTTCCATTGATCACTAAAAAAACCTAAGGGTTTATTATATTCAGAGTTCAGGCCAATACTCAGACTGATCATTAAAATTATAACATCAAATTTCGTTCACAAATAAAGATGAGACGGAATTATCGAAAATAAAGCAGAGAGATACTCTTATATTTATAAGAGGTGTTTACAAGAGATATTTACAATACCCACAAGGGGTCCTTGCAAAACAACAAAAAAACAAAATAAAAAAACCTAAATCTACTCCGGGGCCACATCTTCGGCAATTGCATCTTCGGGAGTCGCGTCTTCGGAAATCTCCTCCTCGGGGACTTCATCTTCATATCCTACACTCTCGGAGCCACTAGCTGAATCCTTGTCATCATAAAGCAAAATGGAAGCCTCTTCTTCCAAAGTCTTTGCTTTTTTAATATCGGCTGAGAGGTCGAAGCCACGAGCGTGTATCTCCTCAAGGGTTTCTTTCCGGGACTGTCGCCTGGCGTGGTCGAGTGCACATGGTAACTTAGCTTCAGCCGCAACAGAGATCTCATTTGCGAGGGTGTTAGCGGCTTCATTGTCAGCTCGGTACAAAGACACAAAGGCCTCTATCAGATTTGGCATTTGTAAGCTCAGCAGTAGATTTAGCTTCGAGCTTCTCGATTTTGCGGCTTCGAGCTAGAGGATTTTCCTCCTTTACACTCTGATGCTGGTGTTCAATTGAAGCCATCTGCTCCCGAATAGTATCTTTCTCCGAGGCGAGACGGTCTATGTCTTGTCTCCACCTAAGGGTCTTGGCCTCCTTCATCTTGAGCTCCTTTCGGAGCTGCTCCACCAGCTCGCCCTTTTGTTGAGCCTGCAAAGTTGAAGTGTTAGCCGACCGATTGGGCAAATTCATCACAAAACTTCAAAGGGTATACTACCTTTTCAATAAGCTCGGTCTGTTCTTGACAAGCCTTTTCCAGCTCGGCTCGAAGATCGCAGATCTCCCTCTCATTTTTGACATAGAGGATCTTAAGGCCGTCCCTCTCTTCCGAGATATTCTTGAGCTCGGCCTCACATCGAGCAAGATCAGTTTGAGACTTGGAAAATGCTTCTAGATGGAGCGTCACAGCCTTCACAAAAAAGGAAAGAGTTAGACTCAGAACAACAAGGATAAAGCGCGGGCATGATCTTAAGGGCAGAAACTTACTTGTTTGAAGAGCTGCTGGGCCTCGTCAAAAATAAAAGAAGCATCTGGATCGGCCTCATCTTCGATCCCTGCAAGGAAATCTCAAAAGATATCGTGCCTTAGGTGGCTCGTCCCCACATCAGGAGCATGTTCCGAGCATCTCGAAATTGCCCCTCGGAGAACTCAGGACCAGGCGACAATTCATCCACGTTAATTACCCCAAGTGATCCACTCGGGGCATTCTCTTTTCCTTGAAGGGCCTCGGGACTATGCCCTTCGGTCTCACCCTCCAAATGACCTCCAAGACGATGTGTTCTTTTGCTCCCTGATGGCTTGAGGACTTTTCTCAAACTCCCCTCGGTGATTTCTTCGGTCCTAGAATGAACTGCATCAAGCACCATCAGGTCAGCAAATTTCGGAGCGTCAATGCTCCCTCTTTTTCGAACTACCAATATGTAGTCATCATCTTCCCCCTCTTCCTCCTCGTCCCGAAGGTGTTGGGCCATTTCTGGAGATAGGGCAACTGTATCGGCCTTAGGCTTTCGAACCTTGCTTTTCTTTGGCTTCGGGGAATTTGCAGGAGACCCCCTCTTTCTTTTCTTTTCTGTAGAAGGCTTTGAGATATCTTCTTCATCAGGAGGGGGGGGGGCGCATAGCAACGACATCTCCGGGGCCTGCATAAAGACAAAGTAAGTATTTCACTGAGAAACACAAGAAAGCAAACAAGGGAACTCACCATATTTTTTAGCCTCCCATCGACCTTTGGCCAGGTCACGCTAGCTGCGCTCCGCGTACGAAGAAGTAGAGGCCAGTTTTTGGTTCCAACCTTCGAGGTATGGGACCACACCAGGAAACCAAGCCACATCTACACCATCAGAAAGGGGTTAGAACGAGAAAAAGATGAGGTCGAGAAAGAGAAGGGAAAGCAGGGTATAAAGTAACTATCGACAAGCATGTACTTACGTCTCATGTTCCATTCCTCGGGGAATGGCATCCTCTCAACAGGAATCAGGTCAGAGGTCCTGACTCGAACAATCCGGCTCATCCATCCTCGGTCTTTGTCCTCATCGATGCTGGAGAAGAGGGATTTCGAGGATCGACGTTGCAGCTTTATCAGACCACCTCGATAAAGGCGAGGGCTGTACAGCCTGATCAGATGGTCGAGGGTAAAAGTCATCCCCTCAACTTGACTCGAGAAGTATCTGATCAGATTGATGATTCGCCAAAATGGAGGGTAGATCTGGCCAAGCGTCACTTGGTATTGTTGGCAAAAATAAAAAATAATTATATCTATGGGACCCAGAGCTGGATCGGCAGGACCTAGTGTAAATAGGTAGGTATACACGCTTAAGTACCCTGCTTTATGAGTAGTGATGTCCTCTTCATCGGAAGGGATCACTACATCTTTGTTCTCCTAGTTGTAGTCCTTTTTTACCTGCTCGAGTTCATCTTCGATTATCAAACAAATGTATCGGGACATGGGCTCACATCGGCCCAATGTCGTGCAGGTTTTTTGATTTTGAAATCGGATGTTGTTTCACACGGCGGGGGAATACACTCCTCGATACGAGGTGACACCACCATTTTACTTCTAACCGACCGCGATGATGAAGAAGTTTTTCCTTGTTAGGGGACATATTTAGATGTTTTAGCCGTTATTGTTTAGAAATTCAAGAGAAGAGAAAAAGGTGATGATGAAGTATGAACAAATTGAGAGAAGGGTGAACTCATAGAAGTTGAAGGAGCTAATGAAATTTTGAGAACGATTTGAGAAGTAAAGTTTGCAAAATTGTGAAGTTGACCTATTTATAGAAGTCGCTTAAGAGTATTGGGGAAGCCAAATAGCCGACCGTCAGCTGCCTCCATTTAATGACTTTGGGAACTGCACAAAAAATGACCTTTCAGTCACTTCAGCCGCTGACATCACGAGATTGACATCAGGATCAAGGCGTCGGAGCATCGAAGATCAAATCGTTTCTTATCGACCTACTCTAAGAAATGCGGGGACTATCTGTATACGGTCAAAATCATATGCCTTTGATCTATAGGCTCGAGGGATCGTCTTAAGCCCGAGTTCAGGCAAGGTCGAGTTCGAGCCCGATGGACCAGACTCAAACTCAAAGATAGGATGCAATGCCCAATGATTGAAGTATGATGATTACCGAAGCCGAGTATGATCGACTCCAAAATAATACCGTTATAAATTTCTAACAGAATGAGCGAGACTCCTGCCACGTCCCCAAAATCATGGCGCAAATCCTGAAATAGAATTGTACGATTCCGTACTAGGCGGTTAGACAGTTGTCCCAATAAGATTCCTCACTGTAAATGGAAATGTACCTTATTTAGGGTTACCCTATTATATAAATGGTACCCCAATCATTTGTAAATATCATCTAATCACTGGCGAAGAATATATTATCTTACTTTTTTGGCTTATTGTTCTTACTTTATTGTTCTTGGTTCACCTCGAGGTCGTTAAGCTCGAGGTCGATACTATTTGGTAACACTGGTTTGATTCACTTATTTCTTTCATCTATACTTCATACTTCTTGATTATTAATTGGTATTGAACTAAATCACATATATTAAAAACCACAAATCAAATTTAATTGTTACTCGTATTTTCGAGTTAAACATATAGAATTATGTATAACACGAGTTTGAATCTTAGCTAGTATATCAAGTTTGTACTTAATTATAGAATGACACATAAGTTTGAATGATAAATATATCAAGTTTTTACTTAATTATAGAAGGATTAAAAAAACTGATTTTCAATACTGAAATGGAGAATTGTTTTGGTTATAAAAGAATGTTAGCAGAGAGTAAATGTTTAATTCACATTGGGATACAACTTGAGAAGTCAATAGATGGCTCATGGTTGATTGATCTTATAATCTTGCATTTACCTTTCTACACTATAGTCTTAGAAGATAGGGAAAACTTCACTAAAGAAAAACATTGAAGCTACTAAACAAGTGTTGTTGGGTTCCATTCCTGTCCATTAGGCTATGATATTTTTCTTTTTTCTTTTTTGTTAGGAGGTGTTGTTTTCTTTTTGTTGTTTCTTAAGTTGAGGATCTATCAAAAACAAATGTACTTGCTCCAACGCACCTCGATCATTCTACCTGCTACCTCCTAGTAATGCAAAAAAATCTACCCGCCAAGGCTTAAGCTATCTGTTAGGCTATGTTCGCCCAAGAATATATTGGTCTTCCATCACCACAGGCCAAAAGTATGTGCCTCAATTCTTCATCCATATCTTCAGCTATAAGAAATAGTAAATGTATGGACATAATAAATAAGAAAGAAGATATTCTCCTCTAACTATTCCCCTGCTTGACTACATCAGAGGGCACCCAATATTTCAAGTGAACTAAAGAAAACAATGGACATATATATGCTGGAAAGAAGTAGAGGTAAGATCCACGAGCACCTGAATTTGAGAATTCTGCAAAAACTCCATAGTGTATAGGTAATAACACCTGAACAAAACCAGTTTCAAAGTATCGTTCGCCATATGATCATGAAGTTTTTTGACATACTGCAACTATCATTATATGAAGAAACTCACTAAGATCCTGACCGACATTGAAGCAGAGCAAAGCATAGATGAAAGAAGAAAACACATGCAGCAATTTGGGAAATTTTCTGTGTATTATCAATGGAACATTGAAAATAAATGAGCTAGCTACACCTATATATACAAGTTACATCTAATTGTCTAGATGTTGCTAGCTGTCTAACTAACCTCCACTATCAACATAATTAACTAATAACCAATTACATTGCACTAACTAACACAGCTAAAACAGATCAAGTTGTTAGTGCACAGTTATGCAGCTTAGTGCACAGTTAGGCAGTTGTCTAATTTCTTCACACCCCCCTCAAGATAGGAGCATGAAGATGTTCTTCATGCCTAACTTGGACAGTAAATAATGATGTTGAGTGACACCCAAACCCTTAGTAAGAAGATCTGCCTGTTGTTCTGAAGAAGGAAGATGTAAACGATGAACAAGTCCAAGTTGCATCTTCTCGCGAATGAAATGACAGTCTATATCAATATGCTTTGTGCGTTCATGAAACAATGGATTAGAATCTATTTGAATCGCGAACTTACTGTCACACATCATAGACACAGGTTTCTGAATATGTACCTTCAATTCTTCAAACAAACCAGTCAGCCAAACTATTTATGCAACTGTTGATGCCAGACTTCGATACTCAGCCTCAGCTGAGCTTTTGGATATGGTAGTTTGTTTCTACAACTTCCATGAGATCAAAGAGCTCCCAAAATCAATCAAATACCCAGTGACTAATCGCCTGGTGTTTGGGCAAGAGGCCCAATCTGCATCACAATAAGCTGTGAGTTGAGAGGAAACATCTGCTGACATTAATATCCCTAAGTCTAGGAATTGCTTGATATACTTGATCACCTTGATGGCAGCCTCCATATGTGATGTCGTAGGACAATGCATGAACTGGCTTAAGCATTGCACTGCAAATCCAAGATCTTGTCTAGTCATGGTGAGGTAGAGAAGTCTTCCAATCAATCTTTGATATGCACTAGGATCATCAAGAACTTTATCATCTTCAATACCAAACTGAGTGTCGAACTTCAATGTTGTAAGCTTCTTGTTGACCTCCAAAGGTGCCCTTACTGGTTTTGAACCTGTGAGTCCCATATCTGAGATGAGTTCTAATGCATATTTTCTTTGATGCATTAGAATTCCCTCTTTGATTCTAGCAAATTCAATCCCTAAGAAAAACTTCAGCTCCCTTAAGTCCTTGATTTTAAAAACTTGTTGTAATTACTCCTTAGTCTTCTGTATTAAGATAACATCATCTCTTGTAATTAATAGGTCATCAACATAAACTAAGACCACTACTATTTTGCCTTGAACTTTTCTAGTGAATAAGGAATAGTCCAAGTGACTCTAACAGAACCCAAAAGCTGTTAATGCAGATGTTAGCTTGATGTTCCACTGTCTAGATGCTTGGTTAAACCCATACAGTGATTTGATTATTCAACAAACTTGATGTTGTCCCTCACAAGCAAAACCTTGTGGTAACTCCATATATGCATTGTAGACATCCATTTGATGAATATCCCAATTATTCATTCCTGCCAATGAAATAACAGTCCTCATTGTTACCATCTTGACAACATGGGAGAATATTTCTTGATAATACAGTCCCTCTCTTTGGCTATACCCTTTGGAAACCAACCTTGCCTTAAACCTTTCCACTTCACCTGTAGCTTTATATTTAATATTGTATACCTGTCGACAACCAACAACCTTTTTCCCTGGTGGTAAAGGCATCACTGTCCATGTCTTCTTGTTTTGCAATGCCTTGATCTCTGTCTGCATTGCTTCTATCCACCTTGTATCCTTGATTGCTTCTGCATAGTTTTTAGGCTCAGTGTCTGCAGAGAATTTGGTGATGAAACTTTGATACTTGGAGGACAAAAAGTCATAACTGATGACATCTGAGATGGGGTACAAACAAGCATGTGCTCCTGACTGTTTATCAGTCCTCACATAGTCTTTAAGCCAAATAGGTGTCTTAGTTGTTCTTCCTGATATTCTTTCAGTGAATTCTGTTGTTTGATGTTCTTCTACTACTTTTATGTGTTCAAATAAGTTTGTCACACCTTCGTAGGGTCATGAGAATCATGGTTTTCTTGATCATGATCTGCTGATGCACCTGGAGTTTGCTGTGAAGTAGAATCTGTAACATCTTGATCAGACAAAATGCTTCTACTTGCAATATCTAAATCATCCACCACACAAAACCTTTCTAATTTTGTAATGTCAGTACTTTGGGAGTTTTGGTTTTTAGGATTATCCTAAAAAGGAAATATGCTTTCATGAAATATAACATCTCTAATGATAAAGCACACTTTATTAGATATATCAAATAGCTTGTATCCTTTCTGATGAACACCATATCCTAGTAACACTGATTTCATTGCTCTTGGACGAAGCTTGTCCTGTTCTGGCAAAATGGTTGCATAACAAAGACAACCTATCACCCTCATGCGATCCAAAGATGGTGTCCTGTTGTACAGTACTTCAAAAGGTGATCTACCTTTCAAAATAGTAGATGGTACCCTGTTTATTATATATGTTGTTGCTTCAAAATATGTGTCCCAGAATCGAATTGGCAAATTAGATTGGAACCTAACTTCTCTTGTTATTTCTAGGATGGGACTATGTTTCCTCTCCTCTACTCCATTCTGTTGAGGAGTGTAAGGACAAGAACTATGGTGTAAAATCCCATGATGTGCAAACAATTCTTTGCAAAACATGTTTAAAAACTCAGATCCATTATTTGACCTAAACATTTAATCATCTTTCCAAATTGGTTAAGGATCATTGCAATGAATGTTTTAAGTAACTCAGATACATCTGATTTCACTCTCATTAAGAAAAGGCATGTCCATCTTGTGTGATCATTTACCAATGTCAAAAAGTAATTTATTCCATTGTGGGTTAAGGCCTTATAAGGACCCCATACATCCATGTGCATCAAATCAAAAGGTTCATCTGCTCTACTAGTACGAACAGAGAACGGTAGTCTTGTTTGACTAGACAATGGACACATATCACAATGCTGTAATTGAAAAGTATCTTTATTCCTAAAACAGAAATCTTTCTAATAACTGCCATAGGCACATGGCCTAATCTACCTGTGCCAAATCTCAGGTTCTTTCATCTGCTCTACTGTCATAGCCTTTGCTAAATTTATTCCAACTTCCTTATGGTGTGTTCTTAGTACATACAAATCATCTTCTCTACTACCAGTCGCTTTCACTTTCCTAGTGCAAAGATCCTGAAATATAAAGTGCTCAGGAAAAAACATTGCACAACAATTCAGTTCCTTGGTCAATTTAGGCACTAACAATAGATTGAACTTAAAATTTGGTACACATAGCACATCCTTAAGGATATCACCTCCTGCCGAAGGACTGTTTCCTATTTTGGTTACTTTAGCAGACTCTCCTATGGGCATTTTCACATTTTCAGCACTTCCTACTTTACCATCATCCAACAACAAACGTTCATTTCCTGTCATGTGATTTGTAGTTCCTGTGTCCACTATCCAAAATACTGCATTATCTTTAACAAGGAAACAATTACCTGCCAAATTTGCACTTGTTTCAGATGTGGAAGCCTTACGGAGCATGTTGAACAACATATTGTATTGCTCCTGTGTGATCATTAGAGCAACGGTGTTAGAAGAATTGATGTTCCTTGATTGGTTGTACTAGTCCCAGATTGCATAGAATGTCCATCAACCACATTAGCTCTGGCCCTGGACTTAAAACCTGTAGGATCCCCAATCAGTTTGTAACAATTTTCCTTAAGATGACCCTTCTTGTTGCAGTAACCACAATGCATCATCTTGAAACATCCATCTATTGTGTGGCCTTTTCCATGACAATAGTCACATTCTACACCCCAACTTCTCTTCTGCTTAGGACATTATTTCTGGCCGTGAATAGTGCATTTGATTCCATGGCTTCAGCTATAACATAGTTACTTCCTTCCACAAGTTTTTGGCTCTCATGTTGAACAATCAAGGCATACACTTTGTTTACATTAATTACCTTAGACTTTATTAAAATTTGACTCCTTGCCTGACTATAACCTTTATTCAATCCCATTAAAAACTGTAATAGGTGTTGATATTGCAAATGCACTGAAAAATCCTTTGATTTCTCACAGTCAAATGAAGGAGGTGGCATCATCAAATCATATTCATCCCATAAATCCTTCAACCTTTAATAGTACAGTGACATAAATGATGTCCCTTGAGTCAAAGTAAATATCTCCTTGTGAAGAGAATACAAACGTGATCCATTCACTTTATTGAAACTCTCCTATAATTCCTTCCAAACCAAGAGTGCATTAGAACGAAATAGAATTCCACTTAGCAATTCTTTGCTCACATTTCCAGTAAGCCACGAAACTACTATTGCATTACACCGATCCCACTAATGTCCTAAAGCTGGTCCAAAGGTATCCCTAGTGATTGTACCATCAATGAAACGTAGTTTATTTCTTCCTAGACGTGCAACTTTCATTGCTCGATCCCACAAAGTGTAATTTTCCATCCCTATGAGATGAATACCAACTGATAAGGACCCAGGGGCATCGGAAGGATGAAGATACAGGGGATGATTGTGATCAAACACCACCGGATGGAACAGAGGTTCCTAAACCAAATACATCCTCAATCGCCATGGTTATACAACAACAAATTCAGTGAACTTGTAGATGAGGTGAAGAATCGTTAATAAAAAAATAGAGTTAAGCAATTGAATCTAGGGCTCGCTACAATTCAGATTAGAAATCATTTTCTTACAAAAAATTGTCAATGAGTCTCTTGATCGTCTTCAATCCGCGAAGAACTATCCTTAGACCTTACTGACGAAGCCTCACTCTGATACCATAAAGAAACTCACTAAGATCCTGACTGACATTGAAGCAGAGTAAAGCATAAAGAAAACGCATGCAGCAATTTGGAAAATTTTCTGTGTACTATCAATGGAACAGTAAAAACAAATGAGCTAGCTACACCTATATATACACGCTACATCTAATTGTCTAGCTGTTTCCAGCTGTCTAACTAACCTCTACTATCAACATAATTAACTTATAACCAATAACATTTCACTAACTAACACAACTAAAACAGATAAAGCCGTTAGTGCACAATTAGGCAGCTTAGTGCACAATTAGGCAGTTGCCTAATTCCTTCACATTATCCTAGAAAGACTAGCCGATTCACATGTTCAAAATCCTTCACAATAATGGATTCAGGGTAAACTTATAAGGCAAGAATTACTGAAAATAGATATTGAAAATGGCGCTTGAGTTTCAAATGTCTCGAGCCAAACATCAAGTAATCTCAATGAACACAAGTCACATATCATGTATCATTCAGATTCAGGTTGATCCACCAGGAACCAGCTGCATTAGTTAAAAGAAAAATGTTTGTTACTTATCACTATATTTCCATCTCAGCTAGGAATAATGATGAAAATATCAGTAAAGAACATGATACAAATGTATTCCATGACACTGAAGGTTTTAGAAAATTGAGCAATCCCGCAACTGTTTAGTTTTTACAATGCATTCCATGTGCCTTATTGCTCAGGTAATGTAGGTCAGCTGTAGGTCAGTTGTGGAAATAGAAGAATCGAATTACATTATAAAATAAACTAATGAATTATGAATATGGTAAACTTACAATCAAATGGACAAACTGAACATTTTGGCAATTTGAGTAAGTGGAAATTGGAATCTTTAGCACATTTCCAACTACACCGGTATCATATAACATTTGCAATGATTGTAGATACATTAACACATTTCTTTTGCCAAAGTTTAGTTCCCAAAACATATACAAAACAATGGAGAGCAATTAAAACAACGACTAAAAAAGTTCGGTATTTCGGTAATACCGAAATACCTATATCCTAATAACGAAAACCGTACTGGAAATCGAAGAACTGAATTAATTCGGTCTGGTCTGGTTTTTGATTTCTCTATTTTTTATGCCGACCTCTATTACCTGCCCTGGTACCTCATGATGGTGGGAGGTAGCAGATATCCCATGGAATGAGTTGACGTGCGCACAAGCTATCCCGGACACTACAGTTTAAAAGAAAAAAAATACCTCCATTTTCAGTAACTAATTATATTCTGGTGCTCGATAAAAGAATGTGAAAATAAATCTACCTGTATCAGGCGTTGAAAGACAAATAATGTAACTGCAAGGAATGAAGAGATACAATGCTCGGGAGCATTTCTCCTGTGTCAATTTCAGAAAATGTTATTATATTATGCAATTAGTCTTTTTTAGATTTTGTATACGGTCGAAATCGGGCATGTCCGATTTCGTAGGCGCGAGGAGCTTCCTCGAGAGTAAGCTCGTAATGGACCAAGCTCGAGCTCGATGGCAGAGTATGGAGCGTGAAGATCGGAGTGCTCGCTGAAGATCGAGACCGAGAATGACCGACTTCGAGTAAGGCATAATAACAAAATGGCGAGATATTAGCAACCGACCGAAGATCTCGGCGGAAATCTCGGAACATATCGAATCAAGCGGTTATTAACGCCAATCATGAGATTTATTTCCGTTATTAGAATTGTACCTTATTTAATATTCCTCTACTATATAAAGAGGGACCCCATTCATTTGTTATATGATCATCGTTCACTGATAAAAAATAAATACGCTGCTCTATTTCCCTTACTGTTCATTATTTTTTACTATTGTTCTTCACTGTTCTTATTATCCAACCTCAAGACCATCTTGAATCGAGGTCGAACGCACTGCTAGAACACTGGTTTGATTTATTTTACTGTTCAATATATTCATTTAATTCATCATTTATCAATTGGTATTGGATTAGATCACGTGTCCTTAAAACCACAATATAAGTTTAATTGTTACTCGAATTTTAAGGTAAACAGTTTGGCGCCCACCGTGGGGCTAAGGATAATAGTGAATATTCAGTCCTGATTCTGGTAAAACACACTATTTTATGCTTGTTCTTGTCAAGAATTTTTGCTTTCAGGTTGAGACATGTCAAATTCACAAAACGCATCCACATACGGTGACAATGGCCTTGGACTTCACGGGAAAAATGAAAATGTGATTGCTCCAGGAATCGAGGTGCCACAGGCTGATCTCGTAGGAGTACCTCCCATCAACCCAGTCGACGTTAGTTCGCACGTTGCTCTGAATGCGAACTTAGGCGTAAATCTCGAGGGAAGTGTACACAGAGAAGGCCGATCTGATGGCTGAGGTACATATGGCAGAGGAGATGAAAGAGTCAACCTCCAAGTGATATTTGAAATGCTTCAGGCTCAACAAGCCGCCATCGCTCAGTTACAAAATCAGCACAGAGCTCCAAATAGGGTCGAGCCGGAGATTACTCGCCATACCAAGCCAGTACCGGAAAGATCGAGCGATAACACATCAGGGACCGATCCTGCTGTAATGAAAATGCTCGATGAGCTCACCAAGAGAACTGAATCAGGAGAGAAGAAAATCAAAGCCAATGATAAAAAGGTGGAGACTTACAACTCCCGAGTTGACCAGATTCGGGGGAACCACCAATCTTGAAAGGAATGGATTCGAAAAAGTTTGTGCAAAAATGCTTCCCTCTGAGTACGGCTCCGAAGCCCATTCCAAATAAGTTCCGTATGCTTGACATACCCAAATATAACAGGACAACTGACGCAAATGATCATGTTACCTCTTACACATGCTCCATTAAGGATAATGATTTGGAAAATGATGAGATCGAGTCTGTGTTGTTGAAAAAGTTCAGAGAGACCCTGTCGAACGGAGCAATGATTTGGTATCACAACCTACTACCAAATTCCATCGATTTATTCGCCATGTTGGCGGATTCTTTCGTAAAATTGCATGCCGGGGCCATAAAGGTCGCAACAAGGAAATCGGACCTTTTCAAGGTAAGACAACGGGATAATGAGATGCTAAGGGAGTTCGCGTCCAAATTCCAAATGGAGCGCATGGAGTTGCCATCGGTCACAGATGATTGGTCTGTTCAAGATTTCACCCAAGGTTTGAATTAACGGAGCTCGATAGCGCCACGTCATTTGAAACAAAATTTGATCGAGTATCCAGCTGTAACTTGGGCAGATGTACATAATCGGTATCAGTCGAAGATCAGGGTCGAGGACGACCAATTAGGAGCTCCTTCCAATTTAGTGCATCCAAATAGGTCGACATGAAAAAATCAGAGGGACGTCGACAGGGAGCCATGGTCGAACAAAGACCCATACCAACCATATGCTACAGATCGAATAAACAACGGTCCAGGACGTAGTTCCACACGCAATGATCGAAGAAGCGATCGAGGACAAAATTCTCGGGGATTTATGAGTAAAATTGGTTTTGAAAAGTATGCGGATCCCACAGAGGCACCTCGACTATCAGAATAAAATTTTAGCATCGATGTATCAGGCATTGTATCGGCTATCAAAAGGATCAGAGACACTAGGTGGCCCAGACCTATACAGACCGATCGTCCTCAAAGGAACCCAAATTTAATGTGCAAGTATCATGTCACACACGGTCATATGACCCAGGATTGCAAGAAATTGAGGGAGGAGGTAGCCCGTCTATTCAACGAGGGCCACCTTCGAGAGTTCCTCAGCGATCGAGCTAAGAATCATTTCAGGGAAAGGGATGCCAATAGGAAGAATGAACTAAAAGAACCTCAACATGTCATTCATATGATCGTCGGTGGGGTCGACGTTCCGCAAGGATCCATATTCAAATGCACTAAGGTGTCAATCACTAGAGAGAAACGAACCCGAAGGCACTTTATCATTCAACGACAAGGAAGCAGAAGGCATTTCTCAGCCCCACAATGACGCTCTAGTAATTTCTATCTTATTAAATAAAGTTCAAGTTAAGCGTGTTTTAGTAGATCCAGGTAGCTCGACAAACATCATCCGATCAAGGGTCGTGGAACAGCTCGACCTACAGGATCAAATCATAACTGCATCTCGAGTCTTAAACGACTTCAATATGGCTAGTAAAACGACTAAGGGGGAGATTATCCTACCAGTGAACGTGGCTGGAACCATTCAAGATACTAAATTCCACGTAATCGAGGGAGACATGAGATATAATGCACTACTCTGAAGGCTCTGGATCCACAACATGAGGGCGGTACCTTCGACCCTCCACCAAATGATGAAGTTCCCAACGTCGAATGATGTAAAAACAATATACAGGGAACAACATGCCGCGAGGGAAATGTTTGAGGTCGATGAAGTAACACCGATCTAGACACTATAAACCTTAGAAAGATCGAGCACCAAAGGTAAACAAGAAGACAAATAGCAATCATCGCCCCCAGCCTCGACCTAATCGGAGAAACAGGTAGTAGAAGAAGAAAAGTAGGAGGAGGATTTTCTAACCCTTCGAACCTTTGTTGTTCTCGTAGATTCGGATGCCACCAAATCAACGGTCGAAGAGATGGAACAGTTTATACTGATCGAGTACCTGCCCGAGAGAAAGGTATACCTGGGAAAAGGGTTAACTCCCGAACTCAGGAAAAAGCTTATTCGATTTCTTATTGATAACATAGACTGTTTTTCATGGTCCCATTTAAACATGACAAGGATCCCACCAGAGATAACAACGCATCGACTGAGCCTGGACCCCAAGTTCAGACCGGTGAAGCAAAAGAAATGGCCCAGTCCCAGGTAAAGCACGCCTTCATAAAGAATGAGGTAACTAAACTTCTCAAAATAGTGTCCATACGGGAGGTGAAATATCCCGAATGGTTATCTAATGTAGTTGTAGTCCCTAAAAAGGGGAACAAACTTAGAATGTTTGTAGACTATAAGGACTTAAACAAAGCATGTCCCAAGATTATTTTCCACTGCCTAACATCGATCGCATGATCTATGCCACAGACGACCACGAGATCCTTACTTTTCTGGATGCCTATTCCGGGTACAATCAAATCCAAATGAACCTGGAAGACCAAAAAAAGACTTCGTTTATCACCAAGTATGGAACATACTGTATAATCTAATGCCCTTCTGGCTAAAAAATGCCGGAGCTACTTACCAACGCCTAGTAAATAAAATGTTCGAAGAACAAATAGGTAAGTCAGGGAAGTTTATATTGATGACATGCTAGTTAAGTCCCTGCACGTAGAGGACCATTTGGCTCATTTGCAAGAAACATTCGAGATCTTAAGGAAATATAACATGAAGCTCAACCTCGAGAAATGTGCTTTTGGGGTCGGTTTAGGCAAATTCCTTGGCTTCATGGTATCAAATTGGGGGATTGAAATCAACCCTGATAAAATCAAGGTCATCGAAGACATTACCGTCATGGACAATGTAAAATCCGTACAAAGGTTGACTGGACGGATAGATGCCTTAGGCTGATTCATCTCGAGGTCATCAGATCGAAGCCACAAGTTTTTCTCTCTATTAAAAAAGAAGAACGATTTCGCCTGGACCCCGGAATGTCAACATGCATTGGAAGAATTGAAGTTATACTTATCGATCCCACCACTGCTTTACACTCCGAAGGCAGATGAGAAACTTTACTTGTACTTGGCAGTATCCGAAATCGCGGTAAGTGGTGTCCTAGTTCAAGAAGAGCAAGATATGAAATTTCCTATTTATTATGTAAGTCGAACCTTAGGAGAAGCATGAACTAGGTATCCACCCTTAGAGAAATTGGCACTTGCACTGATAAGCGCTTCTAGAAAGTTGAAACCATATTTTCAATGTCACCACATATGTGTATTAAACACTTGCCCACCCCGTAATATTTTGCACAAGCCCGAACTATCGGGTCGATTGGAAAAATGGGTCGTCGAACTCAATGTGTACGATATCGAATATCAACCCTGAACGACCATAAAGTCTCAAGTTTTAGCAGACTTTGTGGCCGATTTCACACCAACCTTCGCACCTGAAGTTGAAAAGAAACTCTTAATGAAATCAGGTACATCATTGGGGGTATGGAACCTTTTCACAGACGGTGCTTCGAATGTGAAAGGGTCCGGGCTAGGCATCATGTTGAAGCAGCCCACAGGTAGCATTATTAGGCAATCCATCAAAACTTCTAGATTGACTAACAATAAGGCCGAGTATGAGGCCATGATTGCAGGTCTCGAGTTAGCTAAAAGCTTGGGAGCAAAAGTCATTGAAGCTAAGTGCGATTCTTTACTGGTGGTGAACCAGGTGAACAAAACCTTCGAAGTTCGATCGGATAGAATGAAAAGGTATTTGGCCAAATTGCAGGTAACTTTGCACCGTTTCAAGGAATGGACTCTGCAATATGTACCTCGAGAAAAAAACAGTGAGGCCGTTGCACTTGGGAATTTGGGGTCGTCGGTCGAGGAAGATGAGATTAGCTCGGGGATTGTCGTTCAACTCTCAAGATACGTGATCGAGGAGGGACACGCCGAGATAAATTCTATGAGCTT
This sequence comes from Nicotiana paniculata, assembly GCA_005239505.1. Taxonomy (NCBI): domain Eukaryota; kingdom Viridiplantae; phylum Streptophyta; class Magnoliopsida; order Solanales; family Solanaceae; genus Nicotiana; species Nicotiana paniculata. Next base: position 44,200 of record MDKI01289062.1, on the reverse strand, counting down.
AACCTGGGACTAGAGGAATAAATACATCAATTATTTGAAGAATGGAAATCTCCCATCGGACCCTAATGAATCGAGGGCCCTGTGAACTAAAGCTGATCGTTTCACACTGGCCGAAGACGTAACATTATACAGAAGGAAATTCGATGGACCATTGGCAGTGTGTTTGTGACCAGAAGACACCGATTATGTTGTACGAGAAGTCCATGAAGGCACTTGTGGGAACCATTCTGATGCCCAGTCACTAATTTTCAAAGTCATTAGAGCAGGATAGTACTGGGATATCATGGAAAAAGACTCTAAGGAGTTTGTTCGAAAATGCGATAAATGTCAAAGGTTTGCACCGATGATCCACCAGCTCGGAGAACAACTTCACTCGGTCCTATCCCCATGGACATTCATGAAATGGGGGACGGACATCACCACCCCCCTGCTATCGGCCCCAGGTAAAGCTAAGTTCATTTTGTTTATGACTGATTATTTCTCTAAATGGGTTGAAGCACAGGCTTTCGAGAAAGTCAGAGAGAAAAAAGTTATAGATTTCATCTGGGATCAAATCGCATGTCGATTTGGGATACCCGCAGAAATAGTATGCGACAACGAAAAATAATTTACCGGCAGCAAAATTGAAATTCCTCAAAAATCATAAAATAAAAAGGATATTGTCAACACCGTATCACCCTAGTGGGAACGGACAGGCCGAATTAACGAACAAGACTATCATCCAAAACCTGAAGAAAAGGTTGAACGAAGCTAAAGGGAAATGGAAAGAAATTCTACCCGAAGTTCTTTGGGCATATCGAACAACATCGAAGTCCAGCACATGAGCGACTCTGTTTTCCTTAGTGTATGGCTCCGAAGCCTTGATTCCAATTGAGGTAGGAGAACCCAGTGCCATATTTCGACATGCAATAGGGGAATCTAACCACGAGGCTATGAATACTAGCCTCAAATTATTAGATAAAAAATGAGAAGTTGCACTCATTCAAATGGCTACACAAAAGCAACGAATCGAAAGGTACTACAATAGAAGAACCAACCATCGCCACTTCAGAGTCGGGGACTTAGTCCTAAGAAAAGTCACCATCAACACTCGAGATCCTAATGAAGGGAAGATCGGCCCGAATTGGGAAGGGCTCTACCAAGTCCTCAATATAGTTGGAAAAGGATCTTACAAACTCGGAACGATGGACGACGAACCACTGACAAACAACTGGAACATATCATTTCTCAAGCGATATTATTGTTAAGGTATGAATTTTTCCCTTCTTTAATTTATATATATATATTCGGCGCTAAATCATTACAGGGGTTCGAACAAAGACATCGAGACCTTAGGTTTTAAAGTACGCGTTGCACTCTTTTTCCCTTAGATCGATTTTTATCCCAAATGGGTTTTTCCGGAAAGGTTTTTAACGAGGCAACAATTATGTGCTACATGAGGACAATTCAACAGTATCAAGGCTTCTTTATAATCAACCTCGAATACTGGGGGGCATCACCCTCAGATGTTATATGCTCGAGAAAAGTCCTCGTGTCAAAGAGCAACGATAGGGAAAATTTTGTAATGGGACAAATGGTCGAATAAACGGTGTCCATATAGATTAGTCGAGTCCTGATGGCAAAACATGTACGCATGTGTAAATTATTCAAAGAAGCATTCTTTCCTTATCAAACATCTCGTGTCTCGAAGCAAATTCTCTACTATGCAAATCTCATACTTATGATTTTGTGAGAAAAGGCTCAAGAGCCAAGTGCAATATACCTCGAATACTCGGGGACTTCCATCGTGATAGTCATATTCGAGTTATCTAAACTCAAAGTCACAAGACCTCAAAGATGCATCCCTCGGCCTATAGGCCAAGGCCACCATTCTCGGGGACTAGCATTTCGAACAAGTTCGAAATGTTATCGGGAAATAAGCCCAAGAGGCATATCCGAAGGATACGACCAAATTAAAGGCTACGGCCAAAATAATGCGGCTCGGAGACGTCCAAATTCCACATTAATAATAGGCCTTCAAATTCTTTGAAAAACCGGTTTAAAAAGGCTACCCTAGGCCGAGCTTTTCTCTTTGATGCCCCGAAGTTGGACCTCGGGCGATGACAATTTGTTCGAGGTAGTCTCTTTTTTCGCAGCCAGGCGGTCCATATTCTCCTTCCATCGATCGCAATTGGCCTTGACCTGGTCGACTTCTCCCCGAAGAAGCTCGATCCTTTCAACCTTTTGCTGCGACTGGGATAGTGAAGAATTAGCCTCCACAGTTGGGGCGAATCCGTACTTATTCAAAATGATGGTTAACTACTTATCTAGATCAACCTCTTCTTCACGAGCCTTGGCTAAATCTGCTTGAAGGTCCTTTATAGTTTCGTCCTTTTGGCCACAAAGAAGCTTCAAGACGTTCCTCTCCTCCGAGATTTTTTGAAGCTTGGATTCGCACTAGCTAAGGTCAGCTCGAAACCTGGCAGATGCCTACACAAAAGGGGAAGAAAATAGTCAGACTTAAAAAAGAAAGAATAAGAAAGAGGAATGCAGAAGCTAATGCTTATCCGAGATAAAAGACGTTGGGCCTCTTCCAAAAGAATCGAAGCATCACTGATATCGGAGGCATCATCGACCCCAGTAAAGAAATCCCGGAAGGGATCACCTACACTAGAGCTTCCACCAATATTGGGGGTCTTCAACTCCCTAGCCTCCCTTAGTGCTTCCTCAAAAAAAGTCGGGAGTGAAAGAAATTGACCTACTGTCATGGCCCCGAGGAAGTCGCTCGGGGCGCTTTGATCGATCTTCGGTGTCTTAGAACCGGCCTCATCTGGTGTAGTCGCAGTTGGTCGAGAAATAATCTCAACCTCTGGAGATTCGAGATCCAAAACCGAATTCTTTTTTGATGCCTCCTCGACACGAAGCTTGGTTGGAGCAGCCGTCGTCGGCTCAGAAGGTTTGGTGACCTCGACGGCTTTCCTGGGTCGGACAGTCAATGCCGATGCGCCTTCCTCTTCTTCTTCTTCTTCTTCTTCTTCTTCGTCTCTCAGTTTTTGGACCAAATCCACTGTGAGATCAATTACTTTCCTCCTCACTCTTTGAGGCTTGGGGTCCTCGGACTGCGAGGCACCCTTCCTCTTCTTTTCTTTTTTTCCGGCTTCGGAACCGGGGACTTGGTTTTTTCCTCGCCACTCGAGGGCCTCAATATGGCGTCCTTGGTCAGGCCTGCATGAAAGAAGATTATTGATGAAAAAAGTACAAAATTGTTTCAGAGTGTGAGAAAGGAGATCCTTACCGTGGTTCTTGGCCTCCCAGCTGCCCCTCACCAAATCACGCCATGTGCGTTCGGCGTGAGTGGAAGTTGAAGCTAGTTTCCGAACCCAATCTTCGAGGTCGGTCACTGCTTTAGGCATCCAAGGAATAGTTGCATGTCGAAAGGGAATATTAGGCCAAGTCGAAGAAGGTATGAAGAACAAAGTTTAAAAGATCACTTACAGTCTAGGTTCCACTCCTCAGGGAATGACATCTTCTCCTCCGGGATAATGTCACGGGTCCTCACCTGTATAAAAAGGCTCATCAACCCTAATCCTTATCCTCGTCGATGCTCGAGAACAAGGCCTTCGTTGCCCGGCGTTGAAGCCTGATTAGTCTTTGATAGATTCGAGGCCTGTACAACCTCATTAGGTGATTTAGAGTAAACTCCAGACCCTCGGCCTTGCTAGAGAAGAAGCGCAACATGATTACTATGCGCCATAGAGAGGGGTGGATTTGGCCGAGGGTGACCTGATATCTTTTGCAGAAATCAAGGATCACCGGGTCGAGGGGACCCAATGTGAAGGGGTAAGTGTAAACACTTAGGAACCCCTCCACATATATATTGATGCTCTCTTCGGGAGTAGGTATTTGCACCACGACCTCGGGACCCCAATTGCAGTCTCTCTTCATGGCCTCGAGGTGGATCTTCGTTATCAAGCACATGTACATCGATACATGCTCGCATCGTTCGGGGACCGGAGAAGGGTATTCGACCATGAAGTCGGATTTTAGAGTACACGGGTCGGGAACGTACTCGTGGGGAAGCGAATCCACCGGCGCCTTTTCGTTGGACGGACGGGAAGAGGAGGAGGAAGTTTTATCCTTCTGCGGTACGGTCTTTGAGGTTTTCACCATTAATATAAGTAAAGAAAGGCGAATGAAGACAAAAAAACTGGTGGTTTCGGTGCTAACAAAGGTGGATCTGCAGGCGGCGAAAAAGAGGAGATGAAAAGATTTAGAAGACTTAGTGGTTTGATTATAGCAAAAGTAAAGTTTGATTCAATGAAGGAGCGGGTATTTATAGGCTCACGACGACGGTTCAGTGGCTCTAGTGGCCAACTGTTAATTGACATGCATTAATGATTTGGGGAACTGAATCAACGGGATGTTTCGGTCACATCCATCACTTACGTCATGAGGACGACGTCTTGATCGAGGTTTTATAAAATCGAGGCTCAAACCGTTTCTTATCATTTTACTCCAAGAGACACGGGGACTATCGGTATACGTTTGAAATCGGGCATGTCCCATTTCATAGGCGCGAGGAGCTGCCTCGAGAGTAAGCTCGTAATGGACCAAGCTCAAGCTTGAAGGCAGAGTATGGAGTGTGAAGATCAGAGTGCTCGCTGAAGATCGAGACTGAACATGACCGATTAAAGGAATGGCGAGATATTAGCAACCGACCGAAGATCTCGGTGAAAATCCCAGAAAAGATCGAATCAAGTCGTTATTGACGCTAATCATGGGATTTATTTCCGTTATTAGAATTGTACCTTATTTAGGATTCATCTACTATATAAAGAGGGGCCCCATTCATTTGTAATATGATCATTATTCATTGATAAAAAATATATATGTTGCTCTATTTCCCTTATTGTTCACTATTGTTCTTCACTGTTCTTATTATCCAACCTCGAGACCATCTCAAATCGAGGTCGAACGCACTGCAAGAACACTGGTTGATTTATTTTACTGTTCAATCTATTCATTTAATTCTCCATTTATCAATTGGTATTGGATTAGATCATGCATCCTTAAAACCACAATAAGTTTAATTGTTACTCTAATTTTAGGGAAAATAGATTTGTAAGGCAGACAATGCAAATAACATCTAATCTAGTCATTCAATTTCCAGAGTACACTGCTTCTACTCCATGTGGATAAGATGAGCTAAGGATAGACTGAGAACCTTCGACTCTTGTCATTTTAGTCTGTGTTAAAATAGAACTAAATCCTCACCGTAATAGAGATACAAAAGCCAAATTTTAGTACCAGTGCAAGAGATCAAGCGTTAAGTTGCCGAAAAGTTTAACTGAAATGACACTAAAATAAAAATTGTAATATTGTTGGGTAGTGGACTGATAAATAGTACTTTCAACAATAGCTCATGGCGGAGATATGTGTTGGATTATATATCACAACAGAACATTTACAATATCATATTCACGTGTGGATTAAACAATTAGCATATACGGAGATTATTCGAGTTACCTCTTAAAGCGTGAACAAAGCGAATCAATCTCCGTCTCCAGTTCCAGAGTTGCAAGACTTCAACAAACTTCCACAATCTTCTACCGTGTTACCCAAATAATATTCGGAAAGAGAGAATTTAGGGTGGGCAAAATTCAAGGAAGAAAACGTGTAGAACCAGTGCAAAAAACGGCCAGCCTATATCTCATATATATAGCCACGTTTTTTAGGTTAAAACCCCTTTCCAAATCCTGTTAGGTTTTCTTCTTCCACTAAGAAAAGGTTTCCTTTATTTCCTTTTATTTAGGCACAATAGGGACCATATAATTTAATTAACAAGACTTCCTATTATGGAATTAATTTCAAAATTTTTAAAATTAATTTCTACCATAATAAATTACGAATTATTCCACTAAAAATTCGTATTGCACTCCTTAGTTCAATTTCAAAATTCGTTCATAAAACCTTATTTAACTCCCCATGTTAAGATTAAAATACTAACCAATCAAATTAAATTATTGACAATTTAATTTATTGATTACTTACTTTAGACTTTCGCTTAACTTATTTCATGTGTCAGTTACAAAATCCACCGGCCGAGTTTACACATGAAAACTTATAAGCTTTCATAAAGGAGTATCATCAATCTCAAAAATCGAGACATGGATTCTATCAACTAATTATTACTTTGCCAATGTATATTATTATTGTCCAATTTACCATGCTTATTGACTCACGAAAGAATCTCGCCTTTTAATAAATCAAAACAATAAATGACATACACAACTAATAATAATTATATCAAGATTAAGAGTATAAGTAAATTAAATGGACTAGAGAAATTATTTTATTAAGTCAGTATAAAATACTCATCTCTACTTGATCTGTTCAATAGATATAAATTGTACTAGCAGAAGAAGTTGGAACTAGACCATTCCCATAATCAAGATAAATTACTTTTAATCTTGTGCTACAATCATTCCGATGGTTTGTCCAATTTCGTCATTAAATTATGAACATAAACTTTATGACTTATAAGAATCGGTGATTTAATCTTCCGTGTATAAGCTAAACTCTATACGCTAAATCATGTACTATTTAAGCAACAGACACACAAACCAATACATGATCTATTTAAAATAAAACTTTATTGAATTGAATAATTAAATGAACAATTGTTCCATAAAGAATACTATAATAATACACATGGTTTATATCATATCCTAACAATCTCCCACTTAGACTCATAACCATGCGTCTATAATTATGACACCCATTCCGTCTACATGCCTATCAAAGTCTTCTGTGGTAAGCTCTTAGTAAACGGGTTCGCCAAGTTGTTCTCTGACGCAATCTTGGTGACCACTACATCCCCTCTCTGCACTATCTCACGAATTAAATGATATTTACACTCAATGTGCTTTTCTCTTTTATGGCTTTGTGGCTCCTTCGAATTTGCAACCGCACCACTATTATCACAATAAAGTGTTATTGGTGCTTGAATCGAGGGAACTACACCCAACTCTCTTAGGAAGTTCCCGAGTCAAACCGCCTTTTTGGATACCTCAAAGGCTACCACATATTCGGCTTCCATTGTGGAATCAGAAACACAAGTTTGATTGATGCTCCCCCAACTTATTGCTCCACCTCCTAGAGTAAACACATTTCCTGAGGTAGACTTTCTAGAATCCCTGTCTGATTGGAAATCTGAATCAATATACCCAATGGGCACAAGGTCATCCTAATGGTAGATCAGCATGTAGTCCCTAGTCCCTTTCAAGTACTTGATGCTTAACCACTGTACAATACTCTCTCCCAGGATTAGATTAAAATCTTCTAACAACGCCAACGGTGAAGCAGATATCAGGTCTAGTGCATAACATAGCATACATCAGACTCCCCACAGCAGATGCATAGGGGATTGCCTTTATCTTTTCTATCTCTTCATCAATTTTAGGAGACTGATCTTTAGATAGAGAAATTCCATGTCTGAAAGGAAGAAATCCTTTCTTGAATCATGTATGCTAAACCTGGAGAGTATTGTATCAATATAAAGAGCCTGGGATAAGCCTAATATCCTTTTCTTGCGATCTCGCAAGAGCTTGGTCCCAAGGATATGAGCCGCTTATCCCAAATCTTTCATATCAAAGTGTGTGGACAACCACTATTTAACTGAACCCAACATGCCTACATTATTTCCTATGAGCAATATGTCATCTACATATAATATTAAAAATGCCACTTTGTCTCCATCCCACTTTTTGTATACACAAAACTTGTTAAGACACTGATCAAAACCAAAAGTTTAATCGCCTTGTCAAACAAGTGTTCCATGCCCTAGATGCCTGTTTCAGTCCATAAATGGACCTTTTAAGCTTACACAACATGTGTTCCTTGCCACTTTCCACGAAACCGTCTGGTTGCATCATATAGATGCACTCATCAAGACTTCCATTAAGGAAAGCTGTCTTGACATCCATTTACCAAATCTCATAATCATAATGAGCAGCAATGGATAAGATAATCCTTATAGACTTAATCATGGCTACCAGCGAGAAGGTTTCCTCATAATCGATCCCTTCTTTCTGAGTAAACCCTTTCGCTACAAGCCTTGCTTTAAAAGTTTTCACTTTTCCGTCTACACCTCTCCTTTTCTTATAGATGCACTTGCATCCAATGGGTTTAACCCCATCAGATGGTTCTACAAGATCCTAGATTTGATTAGAGTACATAGAACCCATCTCTGATTTCATAGCAGCAACCCACTTATCGGCATCTTTATCATTGTAGTGCTTGGTCGTAATTGACAGGTTCAGAAGTAGGCTCCTCAGGGATCCTATCATATGATTCTCCCAAGAGCGTATAATGAACTGGCTGTCTTATTTCTCTCCCACTACGACTACACACTACATCAATTGCAACTACACCATTTTGACTTTGTGGTTGAACCACATCATCATCAGGAGCCTGAGTCTCCATGCTATCCATAGGGATATCAACGACTTCTTCCTGTTGTGCAGTCTGCTCAACATAACTCCCACTACTTTTTGGTAGTATGACTTCGGGCACTTGTTCTTGCGAGACATCAAGTCTATTGACATTTCTCCCACTACTAAAATGCAATGGTATGTCAAAATCGACTTCTGGGGTTTTCATCTGGTCGTTTTGTTTTTCAGATGACTGAGTTTCCATTCCTTTGCTGAGTTCCTATAAAACGATTTTACTTCTAGGAACATGGTTCATCAAATAGTCCTCTTCAAGAAACTTGGCATTTGTGCTAACAATTACCTTCTTTTCTTTAGGACAATAGAATAAACCACCTTTCGTCCCTTTTGGATAACATACAAACATGCATACATCCGTTCTCGCCTCTAATTTATCCTTTTTCCCTTTTAGCACGTGTCGGACAACCCCAAACTCGAATATGCCACAGACTAGGCTTGCGCCCAGTCCACAAATATGTAGGGGTCAAAGGTACTAACTTTGAAGGGACTAAATTTAGAACGTAATTTGTTGTTTCTAAGGCATGTCCTTAAAAAGACGAAGGCAAACTGGAATAACTCATCATTGATCTAACTATTTCCATAAGAGTCCTATTTCTCCTTTCAGCTACACCATTTTGTTGTGGAGTTCCAGGTGCACTTAATTGAGATGTAATCCCATATTCTGATAAATAACCAATGAATTCTGCAGACAGGTACTTCACACCACGATCAGATCATAGTGTCTTGATATATTTATTATGTCGCTTTTCATTCTCTGTCTTAAATTCTTTGAACTTTTCAAAACATTCAAACTTTCGACGCAACAAATAAATATATCCATATTTTGAGTAATCATCTGTAAAAGTCACAAAATACTCAAAACCACCTCTTGCTTGGACATTCATTGGACCATACAAATCAGAATGAATTAATTCTAATTTATCACTTGCTCGATTTCCTTTTTGAGAGGAAATTTTGTTTTGTCATTTTTTCTTCTAAATAAAATTCACAAGTTGGTAGTGCCTCCACTTTCAATGAACTTAAAGGTCCATCCTTGACCAACCTTGAAATTCTATTTAGATTTATATGACCCAAACGCAAGTGCCATAAATATGTTTCACTCAATTCAAAAGAACGTTTTCTCTTATTTGGTAAATCAACATAATTCAGTTCTTTGGGTTGTAACTGTTTAGGAATAGAGTCAACCATAAAAAGACCATTAATCAATGTAGTCGAATAGAGATAAAGTTTATCATGAGTAGTAACACATTTATCAATGTCATGAAAATTAGTGTCATAACCATCTCTCATAGTGCTAGAAACCGAAATTAAATTCTTTCTAACTGAAGGTACATATAATGTGTCCTTTAAAGCTAAAACTCTACCACTACCAAACGAATATTAATATTTCCTAATTGTGATGACCCAAAGGGTCATCTTGTGATGTAAGACTCTATTCGGTGCTCGGTAGCCTTGAAAACCTTATTTTTACTCACCTCGATTTGTGTGCGTAGTCCGGGCATAAATCCGGAAAGCCTTTATGTAGAAATTTATGAAATAATAATTTTTGGGGATTTAAAAGTTATTTTTAGTTGACTTTGGTCAATTTTTTGAGTAAACAGACCCAGACCCGTGTTCCGACGATGCGTAGTAAAATATAGGACTTGGGCGTATGCCCGGAATCGAATTTCGAGGTACCTAGCTCGAGAGATGGTTTTTTGATGAAAATTGTAAGACTGAAATTCTAAGGATTTAAAGAAATTGATTAATGTTTGATCTTGTTGGTATCGGGCCCGTATTTTGGTTCCAGAGCTCGGTAAATATTTAATATAATATATAAACCTTGTCTGTGAAATTTGGTGAGAAACGAAATTTATTTGACGTGATTCGGACCTTCGGTTGAGGAAATAGGAAATTTAAAGTGTTCTTGAAAATTTTATGAGTTTTGGTGCTAAATTCGTATTTCGAGGGGTTATTTTGGCGATTTGATCGCACGAGTAGGTCTGTATGATGTTCTAGACTTGTGTGCATGTTTGGTTTGGAGCCCCGAGGGCTCGGGTGCCATTTGGGAGATGCGCGAGTTGAGTTAAAACTCAACCAAGGCTGCTGGTGCACCAGATCTGGTGTGCCCGCACCTGCGAGCCTATGGTTGCAGGTGCGACCGACAGCCCGCAAGTGCGACCCAGGCTTGGATTTGATTCTCCGCAGATGCAGACTCCTCTTCGCAGGAGCGGGACATCAGAAGTGGAAGCCCTTCGCAGGTGCAGCCCAGCCCCTTTCCGCAGAAGCGGACGCTCTATCTGCACGTGCGGATGCTCAGATGTGACCCAAGCACCGCAGGTGCGAAGGTCAGGCAGTGAGTTCATTTAATTCGAACTCCATCCCTTTTCTTCATATTTTTCAAAGGGATAGGCAACATAGGGCGATTTCTCTACGGCAATTTCTTCCCCAAAACGTAGGCAAGTGTTCCTTAACTTGTTTTCTTCAATATTTTACTTCTTTTTACAAGAATTAAACCTAGAATCTAGGAGTTTTATGGTAGAAATTGTGGGTTTGGGTAGAATTAGGGATTTTTGGAAAATTGGAAATTGGACCTCAATTTGGGGTCGGATTGCGAAACTAATTGCATATTCGGGCTCGGGGGTAAATGGGTAAACGAATTTTGGTTCGAATATCGAGTTTTGACCAAGCGGGCCCGGGGTCGGGTGTTTATCTTTTTGGGAAATTTCGAGAAATCAATAATTATTCATTAAAGATGATTCCTTTAGCGATAATTGATGGTATTAAGTTAATTATGACTAGATACGAGTGGGTTGGAGGTGAATTCGAAAGGAAAACGGTACTTGAGCAGTGAGTGGCCTACGAATCGGTCTAACTTTAGCTTGAGAATAGGTATTATGTGTTTATTTGCTACGTGTTTAGTTGTTGAATATGATATATAGATGAGGTGACAAGCATCTATGCGTTGTTATTGGGTCATAGCATGCGAGTGAAATTCTATCCTTATGAATCTTGTAGTCTTAAATAATATTATCCGTGCTTCTTGTGGTAATTGAAATGTTGGGATACTTATATTCGGTTCCACTGAAGTTGATAAATTACTGAATAATGATTCAAGGTTGAGATGTTAAATTATTAAATAATCATTGATGAAATATTGATTTCTTTGTGTAACTTCTATCTATCCGTTGTTATTGATTTTTTGAATTGTGAGGACGAGTGTAAAGCACGAAGGGTAATGTCGTGCATGATTTATTTATATCGTGAGGAAGAGTGTAAAGCACTAAGGGTGATGCCGTGCCATGAGATGTGAGTGTTAATGCACGAAGGGTGATGTCGTGCCATGATATGAGAGTGATAAAGTACGAAGGGTGATATTGTGTATATTATGTGAGGTTTAATGCACGAAGGGTGATTCCGTACCGTTCTATTTATATATTGGTGAGGTTGAGAGTAAAAGCACGAAGGGTGATGCCATGCAGTTTTTCCTTTGTTGTCTTAACGGGTTAATTCCTAGGGAGATTACTGTTTAAATTGTGTCTTTTTATTGTTTCTCACTTCTTATATTCTGATTCCCCATTGCATGTCCCCTCCCATTATTTCTGCTTTTTCTTTGTTTACCGTTGTTGCCATTAGCATGATTATACTGTTCAGGTTTTATGTGGTGTGTTTTCCTAGCCTCGTCACTACTTCGCCGAGGTTAGGCTCGACACTTACCAGTACATGGGGTTGATTGTACTGATGCTGCACTCTGGACTTTCTGTACAGATCCAGGTATCGGTCCGAGTTGATTTTGAGATAGTAGGTGACATATGCGCAGCAGACCCGAGGTAGATATGTCGACGTCCACATATTCCTGGAGTCCCTTCCTTTATACTCATTTACTGTTTTATTTTGTTCACAAACATTTATACATTTTCCTTTCAGCCAAATACTTATAGTAAATTCTTAGTAGTCCGTGAGTTGTGACTCTAGATCATGGGTACTTAGACATCAAAATTATAGCGCAGTATTATTTCCCAAAAATTTCGCTTCTTATTTGGTATCATGTGTTGAATTGTAGTGGATCTCCATAAAGTTTTAAATGTTTTTATGTTGTAAACCTCTAATGTTGACTTGCTTAGCAAGTGTAGTGTTAGGCGTCATCACGGTCCCTACGGTAGGAAATCGGGTCGTGACAAGTTGGTATAAGAGCACTAGGTTGCCTAGGTCTCACAATTCATGGACAAGCTTAGTAGAGTCTGGGGGATCGGTACGGAGATGTCGGTACTTATCTCCCATAGGCTATAAAGTTAGGAACAAGTTCAGTTTTATTCAACTCTGTCGTGTGATTCTTGTTATCCTAATACTGATTGAACCCTTCTATTCGTATTCTCTCGTAGATGGCGAGAACACGTACCGCTTCTTCCGCTGATCAGCAAACGGATCCTCCAGTAACAACTCCTACAAGGGGCAGAGGCTGAGGCCATGCCAGAGGTCGAGGCAGGGGCAGGGCTCAGCCCAGGGCCCAAGCAGCAGCTCCAGCCGAGGAGCCTCAGATAGAGCTTGATGAGGAGGTTCCAGCGTAACCAGCTCAGGTCCTAGAGGGGTTTATTACTACCCCGGTGCTTCAGGATGCCTTGGTCCGACTAGTGGGTCTTATGGAGAGTGTAGCCCAGACTGACGCATTCCTCGTGGCAGCAGCCGTATCGCAGGCTGGTGGAGGAGACCAGACTCCTGCCACCCACACTCCGGAGCAGATGGCTCCCCAGTTTTAGACCCCAGAAGCTCATCCAGTTGGGGTAGTTCAGCCATTTGCTGCAACACCGCCCGGTGATGGGACATCCATGTCCTCCGAGGCTTTGTGGAGATTGGATAGGTTTACCAAGCTTTTCCCAGTCCATTTCAGCGGTTCCACTTTAGAGGATCCCCAGGAGTACCTTGATAGTTGCCATAAGGTTCTTCAGAACATGGGTATATTGGAGACCAATGGGGTCGACTTTGCTACTTTCCAAATGACTGGTTCCGCCAAGAAATGGTAGAGAGACTATTTTTTGACTAGACCAGCTGGGTCGCCTGCTCTTACTTGGGATCAATTCTCACATATCTTCATGGAGAAGTTTCTGCCTATCACTACGAGAGAGGAACGCCTCATCAGTTCGAGCGTCTCCAGCAGGACAACATGACTGTTACTCAGTATGAGACTCGTTTCGTGGATTTGGCCCGTCATGCCGTTCTTTTGCTCCCCATAGAGAGAGATAGGGTGAGGAGATTTATTGAGGGTCTTGCTCAGCCTATCAGATTGCAGATGGCTAAGGAGACGGGGAGCGAGATCTCTTTCTAGGATACGGCCGGCGAGTTGAGATGGTTCTTGGATTGGAAGGTCAGGGGTTAGACAATAGATCTCTCCATTCTGGTAGATTCAGTGGTGCCCCATCTGAAGGGGGGGGGTACTTATGGTAGAGGCCATCCTTACAGGTTATTTCATTCAACATTTCAGGCATCCCACAGTGCCCTAGGTAGTCGTGGCCCTTACATGCCTTATTCTGATCAGCCAGCTCCTATCAGTGCACCTCATCTTTAGATCAGGGTGGTTATTCAGGTCGACAGGGTCAGTTTGCCGGCCAGCAGTCTCAGCAGCCGAAGTCATGTTATACTTGTGGTGACCTGAGGCACATTTCTAGATATTGCCCTCGCGCGTCGAGCAGTTCTCAGTACCAGGCTTCTCGTGCCATGGTTCCGGTACCAGTTGCCGCACCGCCTGCCTAGTCAACCAGAGGTAGGGATTAGGTAGCCAGAGGTAGGGTCCAGATTGTTAGAGGTGGAGGTAATCACGCTAGATATGGAGGTCCTCTTGTCAGAGGCCGTCCCAGATATATGGTTCAGGGTGGTAGGGCCTAGCCCCAATGTTAGTCATTTCCAACCAGATCTGAGGCGGAGTCCTACGATGCTGTTATCACAGGTATTGTTTCAGTTTGCAATAGAGATGCTTCAGTTATGTTTGATCTGGGGTCTACTTACTTTTATGTGTCATCTTATTTTGCTTCATATTTTGTTGTGCCCGGTGATTCTTTGAGTGCCCCTGTATATGTGTCCACGCCCATGGAGGATGCTATTATCGTAGATCATGTATATTGCTCGTGTGTGGTCGTTATTGGGGGTATTGAGACCAGTGAATACCTTTTGCTCCTTGATATGGTTTATTTTTATGTCATATTAGGCATGGATTGGTTGTCACCTTATTACGCTATCTTGGACTGTCACTCCAAGACGGTGACATTATCCTTGCCGGGGTTGCCTCGATTAGAGTGGAGAGGGACTCCTGGTCATTCCTCCAGTATAGTTATTTCCTATATGAAGGCTCGATGCATGGTCGAGAAGGGGTGTTTGCCCTATTTGGATCACGTTCGTGATTCTAGTGCTGCGGTTTCTTCTATGGATTCGGTGTCGGTTGTTCGTGAATTTCCTGAGGTGTTTCCTGTAGACCTGTCGGGGATTCCACCCGACAGGGATATTGACTTTTGCATTGATGTGGCTCCGGGCACTCAGCCCATTTCTGTTCCTCCATACCAGATGGCCCCACCAGAGTTGAAAGAATTGAAGGAACATTTGCAAGATTTTCTTGATAAGGGCTTCACTAGACCTAGTGTCTCGCCCTGGGTTGCAACGGTTTTGTTCGTGAAGAAAAAGGATGGATCTATGAGGATGTGTATAGATTATCGACAGTTGAACAAAGTCACCATCAAGAAGAAGTATTTGTTGTCGAGGATTGATGATTTGTTTGATCAGCTTCAGGGTGCCAAGGTGTTTTCAAAGATTGATTTGAGATCTGGCTACCATTAGTTGAAGATTAGGGCATCTCATGTCCATAAGACAGCTTTTCGGACGAGGTATGGGCACTATGAGATTTTGGTGATGTCTTTTGGCTTGACCAATGCCCCCACAACATTTATGGACTTGATGAACCGAGTGTTCAAGCCTTACCTGGATTCATTTGTGATTGTATTTATTGATGACATTTTGATATACTCCCGCAGTCGGGAGGAGCATGAGTAGCACCTCCGGATAGCGCTCCAGACTTTGAGGGACAACCAGTTGTATGCTAAATTTTTGAAGTGCGAGTTTTTGTTGGATTCAGTCGCTTTCTTGGATCATGTCGTATCAGCATAGGGTATTCAGGTGGATCCAAAGAAGATTGAGGCAGTCAAGAACTGCCTAGACCCACTTCAGCCACGGAGATCAGGAGCTTCTTGTGTTTGGCGGTTATTATCGTCAGTTTGTGGAGGGGTTTTCATCTAAACAGCCCCGATGACTAAGTTGACCCAGAAGGGTGCCCCATTCATATGGTCGGACAAGTGTGAGGTGAGTTTTTAGATTCTCAAGACAACCTTGACTTCGGCACAAGTGTTGGTATCGACCTCAGGTTCAGGATCTTACACGGTATATTGTGATGCCTCCCGTGTTGGACTCGGAGCGGTGTTGATGCAAGAGGGCATGGTGATTTCATATGCATCTAGGTAGTTGAAAGTTAATTATAAGAATTACCATGTCCATGACTTAGAGTTGGCAGCCATTGTTCAGGCGTTGAAGATTTGGAGACACTATCTTTATGGCGTGTCGTGTGAGGTTTTCACGGATCATCGCAGCCTTCAGTATTTGTTCAAGCAAAAGGATCTCAATTTTAGGCAGAGGAGATGGTTGGAGCTATTGAAAGACTATGATGTCACTATATTGTAGCATCCGGGAAAGGCCAACGTGGTGGCCGGCGCATTGAGTAGGAAGGCAGTGAGTATGGGAAACCTTGCGTTCATTCCAGTCGGTGAGAGACCGCTAGCTTCTGACATTCAGACTTTGTCCAATCAGTTTGTGAGGTTGGATATTTCAGAGTCAAGCCGCGGTCTAGCCTATACAGTCGCTCGGTCTTCCTTGTTTGAGCGTATCAAAGATAGGCAGTATGATGACCCTCACTTGATAGTCCTTAGGGACACAGTTTGGCATGGTGATGCTAAGCAGGTTACGGTTGGAGATGACGGTGTTTTGAGGATGTAGGGTCGTGTATGTGTGCATAATGTTGATGGGCTTCGTGAGCTGATCCTTGAGAAGGCTCACAGTTCTCGGTATTCTATACACCTGGGCGCTGCCAAGATGTACCAGGACCTATGACAGCATTAATGGTGGAGGAGGATGAAAAAGGATATAGTTGCTTATGTAGCTCAGTGCTTGAATTGTCAACATGTGAAGTATGGGCACCAAAGACCCGGTGGTTTGCTTCAGCAGATGGAGATTCCTGAGTGGAAGTGGGAGCGTATCACTATGGACTTCGTTGTCGGACTCACGGACTTAGAGGAAGTTCGACACCGTGTGGGTTATTGTGGATAGGACGACTAAGTCAGCGCACTTCATTCCTGTGGAAACTACTTATTCTTCGGAGTGGTTGCCAGAGATTAACATTCGGGAAATCGTCCGTCTTCATGGTGTGCCCGTGTCTATCATTTCTGATCGAGGTAGGAAGTTTACCTCACACTTTTGGAAGACAGTTCAGCGTGAGTTGGGTGCGCAGGTTGAGTTGAGCACATCATTTCATCCTCAGACGGATGGGCAGTCCGAGCGTACTATTCAGATCTTAGAGGATATGCTCCGCGCTTGTGTCTTAGATTTCGGAGGATCGTGGTATCAGTTCTTGCCCCTCGCAGAGTTCGCCTACAATAACAGCTACCAGTAGAGCATTCAGATGGCTCCCTATGAGGCGTTATACGGTAGACGGTGTAGGTCGCCAGTTGGGTGGTTTGAGCCGGGGGAGGCTCGATTATTGGGTACAGATTTAGTACAGGAGGCTTTGGACAAGGTCAAGATTATACAGGAACGACTTCGTACAGCTCAGTCCAGGAAAAATAGTTATGCCGACCGTAGAGTTTGTGATATGACATTCATGGTCGGGGAGAGGGTATTGCTTCGGGTGTCGCCTCATGAATTGGAAGAAGGGAAAGTTGAGCCCTAGGTATACGGGGTCATTTGAGATCCTCGAGAGAGTGGGGGAGGTAGCTTATAGACTTGCGTTGCCTCCAGGGTTATACTCAGTTCATCCAGTATTCCATGTGTCCATGCTCCGGAAATATCATGCTAACCCGTCCATAGTCGAGGACGAACGTTTGTTTTAGAGGTAGAGATTGTGATGACCCAAAGGGTCATCTTGTGATTTAATACTCTATTCCATGCTCGTTAGCCTTTAAAATCTTATTTTTACTTACCTCGATTTGCATACGTAGTCCAGGCGAAAATCCGGAAAGCCTTTATGTGGAAATTTATGAAATAATAATTTTTGGGGATTTAAAAGTAATTTTTAGTTGACTTTGGTCAACGTTTTGAGTAAACGGACCCAGACCCCGTATTACGATGGTCCCGGAAGGTTCGTAGTAAAATATGGGACTTGGGCGTATGTACGGAATCGAATTCCGAGGTCCTTAGTTGGAGAGATGAATTTTTGATGAAAATTGTAAGACCGAAATTCTAAGGATATAAAGAAATTGATTAATGTTTGATCTCGTTGGTATCGGGACCGTATTTTGGTTTCGGAGCCCGGTACATATTTAATATGATATATAAATCTTATCTGTGAAATTTGGTGAGAAGCAGAATTTATTTGACGTGATTCGGACTTTCGGTTGAGGAAATAGGAAATTTAAAGTGTTTTTGAAAATTCTATGAGTTTTGGTGCTAAATTCGTATTTCGAGGGGTTATGTTAGCGATTTGATCGCACGAGTAAGTCTGTATGATATTTTAGACTTGTATGCATTTTTGGTTTGGAGCCCCGAGGGCTCGGCTGCCATTCGGGCGATGCGCGAGTTGAGTTAAAAATGTGCCCGCACCTACGAGACTATGGTCGCAGGTGCGAGCGACAGCCCGCAGGTGCGACCCAGGCCTGGATTTGATTCTCCGCAGATGCGGACTCCTCCTCGCAGGAGCGAGACAGCAGAAGTGGAAGCCCTTCGCAGGTGCGGCCCAGCCCTTTTCTGCAGAAGCGGACGCTCTATCCGCACGTGTGGATGCGCAGATGCGACCCAAGCACCGCAGATGCAAAGGTCGAGCAGTGAGTTCATTTAATTTGAACTCCAGCCTGTTTCTTCTTATTTTTCAATGGGATAGACGACCTAGGGCGATTTCTCTAAGGCAATGTCTTCCCCAAAACGTAGGTAAGTGTTCCTTAACTTGTTTCCTTCAATCTTTTACTTCTTTTAACAAGAATTAAACCTAGAATCTAGGAGTTTTATGGTAGAAATTGGGGGTTTGGGTAGAATTAAGGATTTTTGGAAAATTGGAAATTGGACCTCAATTTGGGGTCGGATTTCGAAACTAATTGTATATTCGGGCTCAGGGGTGAATGGGTAAACGAATTTTGGTTCAAACTTTGAGTCTTGACCAAGCGGGTCCAGGATCAGGTTTTTGAAATTTTGGAAAATTTTGAGAGATCAATAATTATTCATTAAAGATGATTCCTTTAGCGATAATTGATGGTATTAAGTTAATTATGACTAGATACGAGTGGGTTGGAGGTGAATTCTAAAGGAAAAGCGGTACTTGATCAGTGAATGGCCTACGGATCGGTCTAACTTTAGCTTGAGGGAATAGGTATTATGTGTTTATTTGCTACGTGTTTAGTTGTTGAATATGATATATAGGTGAGGTGACAATCATCTATGCATTGTTGTTGGGTCATAGCATGCGAGTGAAATACTATCTTTGTAAATCTTGTAGTCTTAAATCCTATTATACATGCTTATTGTGGTCATTGAAATGTTGGGAGACTTATATCCGGTTCCACTGAAGTTGATAAATTTGTGAATAATGATTCAAGGTTGAGATGTTAAATTGTAAAATAAATCATTGATGAAATATTGATTTCTTTGTGAAACTTCTCTCTATCCGTTGTTATTGATTTTGTGAATTGTGAGGAGGAGTGTAAAGCACGAAGGGTAATATCGTGCATGATTTATTTATATCGTGAGGAAGAGTGTAAAGCACGAAGGGTGATGTCGTGCCATGAGATATGAGTGTTAATGCAAGAATGATGATGTCGTGCCATGATATGAGAGTGATAAAGCACGAAGGGTGATGCCGTGTATATTATGTGAGGTTTAATGCACGAAGGATGATGTCGTTTCGTTCTATTTATATATTGGCGACGTTGAGAGTAAAAGCACGAAGGGTGATGCCGTGCAGTTTTTCTTTTGTTGTCTTAATTGGTTAATTCGTAGGGAGATTACTGTTTAAATTGTGTCTTTTTATTGTCTCTCACTTCTTGTATTGTGATTCCCCATTGCATGTCCCTTTCCATTATCTCTGCTTTATCTCTTTGTTTACCGTTGTTTCCATTAACATGATTATACTGTTCAGGTTTTATGTGGTGTCTTATCCTTGCCTCGTCACTACTTCGCCGAGGTTAGGCTCGTCACTTACCAGTACATGGGGTCGGTTGTATTGATGCTACACTTTGCACTTTCTGTGCAGATCCAGGTATCCGTCCGAGCTTATTTTGAGATAGTATCTGATATCTGCGCAGGAGACCCGAGGTATATCTGCCGACGTCCGCAGATTCCTAGAGTCCCTTCCTTTATACTCATTTACTATTTTATTTAGTTCACAAACAGTTATACATTTTTCTTTCAGCCAAATACTTGTAGTAAATTCTTAGTAGTCTGTGAGTTGTGACTCCAGATCATGGGTAGTTAGACATCAGTATTATAGCGCAGTATTATTTCCCAAAAATTTTGCTTCTTAATCATGTGTTGAATTGTATTGGATTTTTGTAAAGTTTTAAATGTTTTTATGTTGCAAACCTCTAATGTTGGCTTGCCTAGAAAGTGTAGCGTTAGGCGCCATCACGGTCTCGACGGTATGAAATCGGGTCGTGACACTAATGCTAATGCTGGGGCTGCCAAACCATCTGCTTGATAAACATTGATTTCTCCTCTACTTAGCCGCCTCAATACCTGAAACCCCTGCAAATAAGTGCAGAAATTATTAGTGACTCCTGAATCTACATACCATGACATGAACAGCCGCTAAAAGAGTTTCAACGACAAGTAGATGTAAATCACCTGGTTTATTTTTTAGCTTGGCCAGATAAGTTGGACACTGCTTCTTATGTTGCCCAGGTTGCTTGCAGTGATAACACCTGCCCTTAGCCTTTTTACACCGGCAGTTGCGCCACCAACAGAGGGTTTTTGAGTCTTTTGCTTCTTCTGCTCACCTCTCTGCTTAGAAGAAGAACCTGCCTCAAAATTCAATGCCACAGGAGGAGCTTGTTGCTTGATAATAGTCTCTGCCGACTGCAACTCATTCAGCAATTTTGCAAGTGACAAATCCATTTTGTTCATATTATAATTCAGGTAATACTGCTGAAAACTGTCAGGCAGAGTCTGCAGGATCATTTCAACCTGCGTTTCCTTATCAATGTTAGCTCCAAGGACCTCCAGTTCATTCAGAAGACTCGTCATCTTCAGAACATGGTCCCTAACCGATGAACCTTCAACCATTTTGGTATTCGGAAGAGCTCATGGCAGTCTGCTTAGCCGCACGATTCTGATCTCCAAACATTTCTTTGAGATATTCCAGAATGTCATAAGCAGACTTCATCGACTGATGCTGATGTTGTAGAACATTTGACATGGATGCCAGAATGTAACATCGTGCCATCTCATCAGCCTTAACCCATTTCTGGTAAGCTTTTTGTTCATCATTCGTAGCATCATCTCCAGGTTTTTCTGGACACACCTCATCGAGCATAAATTTTTACTCTTCAGCAATTAGGACAATGTCCGAGTTTCGTTTTCAATCAACATAATTCGGACCCTCAAGTTTGTTTTGAGTAAGAATAGCATTAAGGGGATTGAAAGAATTAATTGTTAATCTGGGAGATAATTAATTAAATAGATCAAAATCAGTCATGTATTATTCGAATATCAAAATTCAAAATACACTACATATATATAATCTATGCACCTTGAACAATAAATTTCAATGGTAAAAGAGCTTTTCTTGCAATATACATATATAATGACAGATTATTCATTCCATGAATTTAAATAGGTCATATTCAGATGGAGAGTAAACTGTTAATTTAAGTCAAGTGAATATCAACATTCAATATTTATATTAGTCCCATTGAACCAACATGCATACTCAGATGAAGAGTAAATTCAAGTAATCAACAACTAGTATAACCTAGTGATTATCCATAATGAGTTTATCCGATATGGAAAAAGACTTACATCAACGTGTAAAAATATTATATCACTAGAATTTAACCCTGGAGTTCATAGGAAATGATCCCTACCACCACTGGATTAAAAACAGCTCAAAAAGAATTTTGAAAAACGTCCAAAACACCATTTAAACGACCCCGAAAGCCCAAAAACGGCTTACATCATAAGCAGAGCTGATGTTTATTACTCAATGGGCTGTTTCGCATGGACCTACCAAGTTTCAGGTCGATCAGAGTCCGTCAACATGTTGACCTCCGATTTTCTGGCCAATTCGGCCAAATAGTGACTTGCGTCTTTCATGGATTAATGTAATTTTCAGATTATTCTAATCAAATATTATCAACGATAAGAAGATATACATGATTTTCAGAATAATCATAATACTCATAACAAATATTCATGCTAAAAAATAATATAGTTTTACAGAAAAACAATCTTTGCATGTAATTCAAAACTTGCATACTAACATGGTACTAATTTTCATTGTTCATCCTAATCATTTAATTAGATGTGAGTAGGTTCTTATACCAATTGTTGGATTATATATCACATTAGAAGAATTTACAGTATCATATTCACGCGTGAATTAAACAATTAGCCCATACGGAGATTATTTGAGTTACCTTTTGAAGCATGAACAAAGCGAATCAATCTCCGTCTCCAGTTCCAGCGTTGCAAGACCTCATCAAACTTCCACAGTCTTCTACCGTATTACCCAAATAATATCTGAAAAGAGAGAATTTCCGGTGGGCGAAATTCAAGGAAGAAAACGTGTAGAACCAGTGCAAAAAACAGCTAACCTATATCTCATATATGTAGCCACATTTTTTAGGTTAAAACCCTTTTCCAATACCTGTTATGTTTTCTTCTTCCACTAAGGAAATGTTTCCTTATTTTCTATTATTTAGGCACAGTAGGGACCACAGAATTTAATTAACAAGGCTTCCTATTACGGAATTAATTTTAAAATTTTGAAATTAATTTCTACCATAATAAATTACAAATTATTCCTCTAAAAATTCATAATTGCACTCTTTAGTTCAATTTCAAAATTCTTCCATAAAACCTTATTTAAGTCCCCATTTTAAGATTCAGGTACTAACCAATCAAATTAAATTATTGACAATTTAATTTATTGATTACTTCCTTTAAACTTTCTCTTAACTTATTTCATGTGTCGGATACAAAATTCACCGGTCGGGTTTACACATAAAAACTTATAAGCTTTCATAAAGGAGTATCATCAATCTCAAAAATTGAGACATGGATTCTATCAACTAATTATTACTTTGCCAATGTATATCATTATTGTCCAATTTACTAGGATTATTGACTCACCAAAAAATCTCGCCTTTTAATAAATTAAAATAATAAATGACATACACAACTGATAATAATTATATCTAGATTAAGAGTATAAGTACATTGAATGGACTAGAGAAATTATTTTATTAAGTCAGTATAAAATACTTATCTCCACTTTATCCGTTCAATACATACAAAATGTACTAGCACAAGAAGTTGGTTTTAGATCATTCCCATAATCAAGATAAATTACTTTTAATCTTGTGCTACAACCATTCCGATGGTTTATCCAATTTCATCATTAGATTGTGAACATAAGCTTTAATACTTATAAGAACCGATGATTTAATCTTCCGTTTATAAGCTAAACTCTATACACTAAGGCATCTACTATATAAGCAACAGACACAAACCAATACATGATCTATTTAAAATAAAAATTTATTAAATTGAGTAACTAAATAAAAAATTATTCCATAAAAATACTATAACAATACGCATGGTTTATAGTATATCCTAACAATATGAAGTGGAGGCATGACAGGTACCTTTTCAAATGGCACGATGTTCCATCAATATTTAGGAATTACAGTAACATTTATGCAGGCTAACATGGAATATAAAGAGTAACTCTCACCTGCTTCAGCTAAACTCGAATACTGGGGGACATCACCCTCGGATTATGATCTTTAGCAAGGGAAAAAGAAAATTTTATGTGCTAAAAGCTAAGGTGTGGTGTTTAGGATTCATTGTAAGGGTCAAATGGTCGTATGAACCGTGCCCTCATAGTCCACTCTAGCCATAGCACAAGTTTTTATGTGCCTTTGATCTTGCACCTTGCATACTAAGGGAATCTGCAACCTTTACCCCATTTTGGTCGCAAAAAATGGGGAAATCCCCATTTGGAAACAAGGTTGGAGTTGAATTAAGCAATGAAAGAATTTCTACTTCCGTTACACTTTTACTGCACAATTTTGCTTCTTCGATCCTGGATCCTAGAGCCCACGGGCTACCCCTACTCGGGGAATGTCAAGCCCATGGGCTACCCCTACTCGGGGAATGTCGCCCAATGAAAATTCAGACGATCTGCGCTACCAAATCCCGAAGGCACCAAACCCACTAGGCGATGCCCGAATATAAAAGGCCATGACCACCCTAAAAACGACTTGGAGATTCCCTAAGTCCGTAATCAGAAAGTAAGGCCCTTATAAAAAAAATCGAAACCTACTAAAAGATTACCCTCGGAAAAAACATTGTCTTAAAAAACTTGAGCATCTTAAAAACCTTCAGTCTCACCAAGGGTTCAAAGCCACAAGCAGAACAAAGTTGCATTGAGGTCGAGTTCCGCTTGAACCTACGAAAAACGGATGTTCGAAAACTACATTTGATTTATGCTAAGGCATTAAAAACAATACTGATGTTTAGCTTAAAGTATATATATTTTTATGTATATCGCCTCATATTTTACTTTTGTTTCATGAATTTTGGATGTTAAATGTGATGATTCATATTAATATGAAGTGTTTTTATGTGTAGGATGATCCAAGAGCAATTGGAGGCGAAACATGTGAATTAGAGCCAAAACGAACGAAAATGGGCAAAGGAGCAGTTGGGCGCCACAGGCAGCGCCTGGAGCCACCTGTGGCGCTGGAGGCAGTATTGATTTATGAAGCAGCGCCGTGGCTGGCGCTTGGCGCTGACCAGGGCGCCAGTGACGGAAAATTTTCCTATTTTGCTCGGGACACGGTTATTTCGACCCTAGACCTACCCAACACGTATAAAAGCAAGATTAAACTTATTTATGAGGGGGTTGACGCCACTTTGGAGGAAACATACACACGAGAACGTTAGAAAGCGGAGAAATCTCAGTTTTCTTCATCTTTTTCTAGTATTTTCAATTATTCAACACTTATGAATTTGTTTGATTACATCATGAGTGGCTAAAAACTCATTGTTCTGGGATTGTGATTTAGCCATGAATTTTGTTGTTTAACGTTATCTTAACCTTGATTATAATTCACT
The DNA here is from genome assembly GCA_005239505.1 of Nicotiana paniculata. NCBI lineage: Eukaryota > Viridiplantae > Streptophyta > Magnoliopsida > Solanales > Solanaceae > Nicotiana > Nicotiana paniculata. Next base: position 19,163 of record MDKI01289062.1, on the reverse strand, counting down.
AATTTTTGGTTGTTTCTTCAATTCTCTGATTAATTGTTTGGTCAGTAGCTAGGTTCTATTTTCTATCTATGCTATGCTTGGGAAAGCCGTGTATAAATTAGGGAAGAATTGAAGAGAGCGCGATCTTAACTCTTAGGGGGAGCGGATTTGTGGTTAGGATATGAATATACCTAGTCACCGTGCTTAATTACATATCGTAATCTTAACGCATTCTTAATAGATTAATTTCATAGGAATATAGACGTTAATCTATTTCGAATAGGCGAGTAGTACTTCGGGAGAAGGCTATGAGAGCAATTATCGACTAATTAGCAACCATGAGTGAATTGTATGAAAGTGAGAGTTAACTAGAACACAATATGATTGGTGAATCGATCACAACCTTGAATATTTGAATCTACTGAATACACAACAATCAACTTGTTACTTGATAATCTAGTCATTACTTAGGATCGTAGTTTAATATAGTCATATTCTTGGATTTTGATTTTGGCTTGATTGAATAACAATTTTAGTGATTTAGTGAGTAGTTGATACAAGTCTCTGTAGGTTCGACACTCGACTTATCATTTTATTACTTGTACTTGCGTGTGCGTTTGGGAGAAACAAATACGCAAATAGAAATTGCAAGCAAATGTTGGAAAAGTAAAGACACGCTATTGCCAAAAAGGGGAAAATTTTATGTACTCCAAAATATATTTACAAAGGCACATAGAACGGCCTCAAAATAAACAAAAAAAAAATATACATAAGGAAAAACTAGAAAAGTAATAAGGCATCTACGCTTGGTCTTCACGGGGCCCGACTCATCGCCAGAACTGTTGGAGCCCTCGGAACACTCAGGCTCGTAGAGCTCTACGAGCTCTATTGCCTCGGCCTCAAGCCTCCTAGCTTTTTCAATCTCGGCCGATAGGTCAAAACTCGGGCATGGATCTCTTCGAGGGTCTCTCTCCGAGATAGCCGCTTTATGTACTCAATCTTCGTGTTTAAGTGGGCCACGTTTACCTCCACCTCGGCCTTATACCGGGCCTCCTTTAACAGACACATGCATCGACCCACTTTTCTTTGTCAGGTCTATGGCAGGGTAGTTTCGTTGAGAAGACATTCGGCTTTTTAACTCTGTATTTTCACATTTGGAAAGGTGCAAGTTATATTTCTCATTGGAATTAGGAATGGAGGAAACCTTAGTAAATTGAACACCATGTCTATCAACATCAGTGGAGAAATTTAACTAACCAAAGATTAGCACAGATATAATGTAAGGTACAATATCAGAAGTAACAATGGAGGAAAGACAAACACAAGAACCACGGGGCACCTCAGTATCAAACAAGTTGGTGTGGGCTTAAATGAACCTTAATATCCCCAAAAGGGAGATGAATCAGATAGACATCCAATAAAACTGCCGATAGAAAACACTTGAAACCACCTGTACATACAAGACAATTATCCTTGGTATTAATTAGCAGCAAAATCCTAAGCACACAATAACCATAAATATTAAACCTTTTATAAACAAAATACTACTGCAGACAATATCACTGTCTCCCTAGTCCATTCATAAACTTGTTATAATTCAGCAAAGGGTATAAGTTAAAAAAAAGTCTTTTGCTAAGCTGGTACTGAATTTATACCAATAACTAAGCTGGTGCTGAATTTGTACCGCAAAAAGAAAAATGTTTCCCCTATTTCTGCGGTGAACTAATAAAGTCTATTATGCTATCAACAAAGTCTATTGCTCTCTTCCATCTAATTTTTCTAGTTCTTACGTTATTGTTATCATTTTCGTGGCTATTGTTGTTGATATTTAATTGTTTTCTATTTATCCTCTCGAGTCAGGAGTCTTTAGGAAACATCCTCTCTATCTCCTCAGGATATGGGTAAAGTTTATGTACACAGTGCCCTCCTGGGTTTGTTGTTATCGTTATATGCTATCATCATCAACATCTGCACTAGTCTTAGAAGAAAGGAAAAAACTTCACTAAAGTAAAACGTTGAAGCCCCAAAACAAGTGTTGTTGAGTTCCATTATTGTACATTAGGCTATGGTCTTTCTTTCTTTCTTTTTTTGGGGTAAGGAGGTGTATGTTATTTACGAAATATCGTCTCAGTTCATCCTATTTCATCATATCCGGGATATGATATGGTTCCGAAGGATGACTGCTTAAACCGCACCTCGATTATTCCATTTGCTACCTTCCATTATTGCACGCCAAGGCTTAAGCTATCCGTGAAGCTATATTCGCCCAAGAATGCATTGGTTTTCAATCCCCACAAGTATATGCCTAAATTCTTGAACCAAAAAATTGTGTGAATAATGCTTGGTCTATCATCATAATAAATAATAAATGTATGGACATATAAATAAATAAGAAACAAGACATTCCCCTCTAATTATTCCCCTGCTTGACTACATCAGAGGGCACCCAATATCTCAAGTGAACTAAAGAAAACAATGGACGTACATAACTGGAAAGAAGTAAAGGTAGATTCACAAGCACTTGACATAGAGAATTCTGCAAAAACTCCATAGTGTAAAGGTAATAACTAATAACAAAATCAGTTTCAAAGTATTGTTCGCCATAGGATCATGAAGTTTTTTGATATAATGCAACTATCATTATCCTAGAAAGACTAGCCGAACACACTCACAAGTCACTGTTACAAAATCCTTGCCAGTCATGGATTCATGGTAAACTTGTACAGCAAGAATTACTGAAAATACATATTGAAAATGCCGCTTGAGTTTTAAATGTCTCGAGCCCATCATCAACTAATCTCAATGAACAGCACAAGTCGCATATCATAATGTATCATTCAGTTTCAGGTGACCCACCAGGAACCAGCTGCATTAGTTTTAAAAAAAAAAGGTTCATTAATGATCACTCAGTATATTTCAAGCTCCGCTAGGAATAAAATGAGAATATCAGTAAAGAACAGGATGCAAATGAAAAGAAGCAAATCGAATCAGAAAGCATAGCTTATACTTACGATAGCAATATTGTTTCCATTAAGCAGAATCTGATCAAGTTTTGTTACTCGCTTTCCTTCTGGAGTGATCTCACTGTAGGAAAATTGAAAAGGTTTTAGCAGCGGAGTGATAAATAGTCCATTTCAACTTCATTCATGGCAGGAAGGTGTAAATGTTTCTTTCATAACGAGGGGGGGCGGAAGGAAACCTCTTCAAATTGCACAAACTATGTTCCACCAAAAACTTCGATATCAACTTTTATGAAGATGTAATATGGAAAAGTATAAAGCGCACTTTTTCTGATAATGAAGGTAACAACCACAAAAGTATAAGTGCACTTCATCTGCGAGAGGCTAAACTAGATTAATAGCCTGTTTGGCCAAGCTTCTCCAAATGCCAAAAGTGTTTTTTTTTCCAAAAGTACTTTTTTTCCCAACTAAAGGTGTTTGGCCAAGCTTTTTTAGGGGAAAAAGTGCTTTTATGAAGGAGCAGAAGCAGTTTCTGAGAAGAAGCAGTTTATGAGAAGCAGAAAAAAGTAAACTTCCAAAAGCAGAAGCAGAGGCAGTTTTGACTTTTCTTCTTACCAAAAATACCCTTTACAAAATATAGTATATAACAAAATAACCTTACTTATTTTAAACTTAATACTTTGGTATTAATGTATAAGTATTTTTTCTTATTTTTAGGATAATTTCTAATATATAGTGACTTTAGGGGTGAATACTTTTATATTTGTCGAATGATTTTTAATATATTTAAATCATATTATAAGAATTAAAGTACTTTTTAATTTTTCATATTTTACTGAAATAAAATGAAAAGATTTAATTATTGTCTTTAATAATAAAATTTTTGAGATTATTATTTACTTATAATATTAATTATTAAGTAAATCTATTCATGTCCTTATTCGTAATTTGATACATAAAAGCACTTTTTGAAAAACTTGGCCAAACACAAATTATTGATCAAAAGTGCTTTTCAGAGTGATAAGCCAAACACTCCAAAAGTACTTTCTCCAAAAGCACTTCTTAAATAAGCTTATTTTCCAGCTTGGCCAAACAGGTTATAAGAGAGACAAACATTTCAACTAAAATAGATACTTTCTTCCCCGTGAAGTCAAGGGGAAAATGCATTAAAACCTTCTTATTCAATAACTAGTGATATTTTGGTGCTTCTTAAAAGAATGTGAGCATATATATGCCTGCTAGTAATTGTTGCAAAATAATAAAGATCTGCAACAGAATGAAAGTACTGTGCCAGGAGCATGTTGAACGTCTCAGGTCGTGATATTATTACTTCAAACGTAATGATTTATTTAAAAGACAAAATGAAAACAAATTCCTACAGACTTTTTCTCCTTCCGATCAGTAAGCATGCATTCTGGCCATTCAATAACTATCCCACTTCACAAATAACCATCCACATCTCCACAATATTGGACTGGACTTCAGGGACGACTGGTCAAAACATTTCGGGACGGATGAGGAATCAACTTCGCACTCACCACCCCACCCCCTTTTACATTTTCATTTATCCATGAAGTACAATCTAGAGCAAGCTGGGCTTAAGATATACAACATAAATCATCTACAGATAGACAGACTGGCCTCTCTATTCTTATTGTCTTAGCGTGTTTTATAGTTTATACAGATCAAACCTTCACTTCAGTAAAGATACAGTTACTAAATTTTAGACTCCAACTGTAAAAGATCAGGACAGCAAGTTGCTGAAAAAAGGAACAGAAATGGGAGTGAAATAAATAACTGACGGAGCTAAACTAGACTTAAGAGACCATATTATATACTAACTCATCAATACAGCAGAATAATGCAGCCTAAAACCTCCATTTCAGTAACTAATTATATTCCGGTGCCTGTTAAAAATGTGAGAAATAATCTGCCTGTGTCAAACGTTGCAAGACAAGCGACGAAGCTGCAAGGGATGTGAAGAAACAGTGCCCAGGAGCATGTCTCATGTGTCGACTTCAGAAATAATTACTATATCATGCAATAATCTTTTTTAGATTTGTACGGAAGACAATGTAAATAACATCTAATCTAGTCATTCAATTTCCAGAGTACAACTGCTTCTACTCCATGTGGATAAGATGAGTTAAGAGTGCCACATTTTAAATACATTCTCGGTATTCTGTGTAAACACATATTGATTACACTTGGAAATTAAAAAACCATGTTCCCAAGGTAATACTACATATTATCCAACTTCAAAGTTCTCAAAGTTTCTTCTTCTTTGACCATGAGTATAACAACTTCAATCATCTAAAACAGGACAGACTGAGAACGTTCGAAAGTCTGTGTTAAAATAAAACTAAATCCTCACCGTAATAGAGATACAAAAGCTAAATTTTAGTACCAGTGAAAGAGATCAGGCGCCAAGTTGCTGAAATGTATTACAGAAACGGCAGTGAAATAAGTATTGTAACATTGTTGAGCAGTGGATTGATCGATAGTACTTTCAACCTTAGCTCATAGCAGAGGTACGAGGGTGAAGGCAGGATGGGGATATTAGGAATTACAGAGCTAACATGGAAAATTATAAAGAGTAACTCTCACCTGCTTGAGCTAAACTAGAGTTTGAGACCAAATTTTCAACTAAATCATTAATTACCAGGCAAATGCTGCCTAAAACCTCCATTCAATAACTATGCTCTTTAAAAGAATGTGAATCTAAATCTGTGCAGAAATCACTGATCAAAAAAGGAATCTGTGCAGAACTTGGTAGTTACTAGCAAACAAAAATTTCAAACAAGTGGATGTGAAGAGTAGACGGTAAAGATCGGACCCAAGTTCCAAGTAGGAGAAGCTGCATTTTTGGCTTACCAGGATATCACGCAAAACAGTGCATAGATAAAAACCCAACTCTTTATTCAACATAAGGAACCAAAAAATTAGGACAGCTTAAGAAAAGTACTTAGTTCATAAATAAACCAATTATAGATCTCTTAAGAAAACAAACATATATGTCAACCAGCTAGCATAAATGAATGAATGAAATGTACTTCAGACTTGATTGCAGGCATTGATATAAAAACCAACTTATGTATACTTGAGTTCTACGTCAAGAAGAAAGTGCTTAAAGTGATGAGACTACAGTCACAATCACAATATGTGATTTTAATTGCAGAAGTATACCAAGTTAGGCGTAGACCATACATAACTTTACTACTTAACATGGTGGGAGCCGTTTACCCGCTCTATGATAATAAAATCCAACGGTTGATATGATGTACTAGGATAAGAGATTGAAAAAAAAAACATGCATTAGTTAGCTCACTAGAAGGACATGGCTTTGAAATCAATATTCAAGATTGCCCATTACAATACTAAAAACTGGTATCTTGTCGAACATCACTAAAAGTTCACAACTTTATTCTTGAATATGTTTAACTACATAGGAAGCCATACCCAAAATGAAATGCAGATGAAACGCACAAGAAAATTTTAAAAAACAAACAAAAATATGGTTATGAAACCTTGAAAACAAAACAGAAACGTTCCTATAAGTATAAAGATGGTAACTTTCTTTTTGATGACCCATAAATCTATCCAGGCCCAATCTTTAGGACCAACCACAGACTTCAAAACTCAGGGATATTGGGAGCGCCCCTCTACCCTTCTCCACTTAAATACCAGGCTTAGTTCCGAAGTATTTTTAAGCTTGACAATTTTTACAAAAAGGTCCTAAATAAACTGATATTTTTAATCAATCTTTGTTCCAATCCACACATTAGGCAAAAAATTCTAAACCCCTTTAGCATTCTAAAACCCTAAAGTTAAAATCTTTGACAAAAAATGATAAATTATCAACAAAAAGAACTGCAACACAAGTAAAAAATCTGAAAGGAGAAAAAGAGAGTTACTACTTACTATTCAGTGACATCTTCAAGAACCATATTAACATAAACATCAAAGCCTCTAAGGGTACCAACTAGCTCCTTATCCCCCTTCATTATCACCCATATCTTTGACCCAATACAACGATCAATCAACTCTGCAAAATTAAAACTCAAAAACCCAATTTCAGAAAAAAAATCAAGAAACGTTAAAAATTGAATAAAGAGGTTAAAGTCCTAGTTAATAAAGCTTGTTAGGAGGGAAATTACCAGATGGAAGAAGCTGAGAAGGGTTGTTTGAAGACATTGAGAAATTTCACAAAAGTTTTTTCTTGCTCTTAAGCTCACACAACTCAACGATGGTAAGCTGAAAAGCTCGGACAATTGACTGTAGGGGGACTAAAGTGTTAGGGCGGGTAAAATAGATATTATAGTATATACCTATTTTTCTTTATGAGCGGGTTGAGCTTCGGCCCAATCACAGATATTCGGGTCGGAAGAATTAACCTAAATAATTGATTATTCAACTGTTTAAATCAAAAATAGTAGAATTTTCAGAAACTGATATTGTTTAGTGGCTATTAACTTTCTATATCTACCATATACATAATTACTTCTTATAGCTACTATTTAGTTTATACGGTAGTGTATTCGCTGTATTTGCGTTGTTGTATTCATGAATACAGCAGCAAAAAGCGCCTAAAACTCAGGGTAGTCCAGTTGTACGCGTATGTCTTCACATGTATTCGCGTCATATATTCATGAATAAAACAACAAAAAGCGCTTAAAATCAGGACAATCCAGTTGTATGTACATGTATTCACATGTATTCGCGTTGTTGTATTCATGAATACAGCAGTAAAAAGCGTCTAAAATTAGGGAAGTCCAGCTGTACGGGCATGCATTCACATGTATTCACGCTATGAATTCATGAATAAAGCAGCAAAAAATGCCTAAAATCAGGGCAGTCCAGTTGTACGCGCATGTATTCGGGATGTTGTATTCATGAATACATCAGTAAAAAGTGCCTAAAGTATGCTCATATATTCACATGTATTCGCGCCATGTATTCATGAATACAGTAAAGGCAATCATCTTAAAAATAGGTATGACCAGCTGTCTAAGAGAGAGAGAGGAAAAACATAAATAACGTATTTTATGTCTTATTTCATACTTCAATGATAGTATATACCATAAATACTTATTTTGTTATATAATATAAAAGGTAGCTATAGAATATAATATTTTAAATTGATTTTGTTTTATAATAAATAGAGTGTATACCTTTTATTATAGGATGTAAAATTTTCTTAAAAGTAATCGTCCATATATTAAAACATTTACATTCTATATTCGCCGGCCCAAAATTCTAAATAAAATGAGCTAATATAATAATTTTACCCGTCCTGACCACTATTGTATTCATTTTGAAATTTTCTTCTACCTTTGTTCACTTCAGCATCTCTTCATTATCAATCTTAAATCACGAGCAGTGTCTTAAAAGGCGTGAGCATAAGCAGAGGTCGAACTAGCATTTCAAGTTTATGAGTTCTAGATTCTAATCATTAAAATTACTGGTTTCTAAATTGATCATTTATACATATTTAATGGATTTTGTAAGACAAATAGGGGTTCGAATCAAAGTTATTAGGTTCGGCCGAAATCGATCCCGACACTCTACCTCCGCCATTGAACGTAAGGCGAGACATTTTACATATGCCTCAGCGAGGCGTAAGCCCCGAGGCACGGGGCGTAAGCCCCATAGGAATTTAATTTTTAATATTTTATAAGATAATATAATGACAATAAATATTTATAAACAGGTAAAATTGCATAAAAATTGAAGAAAATTATATATATATATATATATATATATGTGTGTGTGTGTGTGTGTGTGTGTGTGTGTGTGTGTGTGTGTGTGTGTGTGTGTGTGTGTGTGCGCGCGCGCGCGCGCGCTCTCTCTCTCTCCATCCCCATAAAAAACTAGTCAAAACAATCTATTATACGCTACTTACAAGCACAAGTAACTTGAGTCTAAAATAATAAAGTTTTCTACATGGAGGAACACAAAAGATGACTAATCTGCAATATGAACTTTGAACTTGTTGGTATGAAGGAGAATGGAGTTCCTTTACATTCGTAAAAAAAAAATATTCGTTGCATTTGGGAGATATGAGCAAACTAGGGGACAAGATAAAGAATTGGGAAATACCATGAGTTAGGGCTTCAATCAATAAAAAAAATGTCTTGACTTTTAAATAATTGATTTGAGTTCCTTTTTAAACCTTATGAGTAATAACCAAGATGAATTTTGAGGATTTGGGTATTATATAAAAGACTTATTCAACAAATTTTGTTTTAGTTTGAAAAAGTCTCTGAGGCTTACACCCCAGTAAAAAACCGCGCCTCCAACGCCTGGACGTACACCCCGAATTGCTGGGCGTACGCCTCTTGAGACTTTCGTCTCACACCATCACCTTGGGGTGTTTTTGGGGCATCTCTCCCCAGGGCTTGCCTCGAAAACACCTTTTATAATACTGTTCAGAAGCAAATCCAAAAACTATACAGTGAAATCTAGTTATATAAATGGCTTTCGAAGATTTTCACATGCCATAGCCATACCAGCTCTTTAATATCATCATTAATGGTCCAACAACTTATAGAAGGTGTAAGGCATTCCCCGAGTCCCGTGGTTCTAGCACGGTCGCTTTATTGACTACATTTGTCTTTAAATTCATTTTTAAAAAAACTGTGTTTCATTTGGTTTTCATGTTTTGCCTATGTCCGCTTTTATTGTTGATGGTTTCATTAATCTCAAACTAGGACGAGTATCCCCGACCCTAGCTTACACTAACCAAGACGAGTATCCCCGACCTTAGCTCGTGTGTCGCACCTATAAGTAGAGCCTACTCGAAGTTAATTAAATTCAACTGTTATTTATTTTGAAAGAAATGAAACAAGATATGCCCTCGCGACTTTGCCATTTTTTTTTACTTCTTTATTCCGAAGTGAGTATTCCCGACATCGGTTAAGATGAAAGTAATTATTTTTTGTTTAAAAAAAAGTATTTATAAATAAATGATCTTATTGAATTTATTTAATGGCTAAAAGAAAGTTGACCAATATTTGAAGAAATAATAATTTTTCGCTTCATGTTTGAAACTCGACTAGACTATTACTATTGTTATCCTAAAAAAAAGAATTTACTAACTTAAACAAAAGGAAACTACGTTATGGATTTAATCAAAGAAAAGCATTTTTTTTTATATTTGTGGATTGATGGTTCATTTTCTAACTTGAGAAAATTATTCACAAATTCAAAATGAGTTATGTATGGCTAATTGGAACAACTTTGCGATAATCATGATTATTAATTTAAAAGATGATGTTAGTGCGGGAAAATTATTAACTTACATTGTTTAAAACTAAAAAAATAATTTGGACTTGTGGGGGTATTAAAATGAGGCAGCAGCCCACCATTGGGCTTATGGAGTAAACGAGCTCATGTCCAACCAAAATCCAAGAAGACCCATGCTCTTAGGACTTCAAATCTGCAGATGTGGCATTTTGGAGCCACATTACAAATCTAATCCTATTTTTGCCATTTTTACAATACATAGCCAACTATTTACAAAAGTAAGTTTGTGGAGAATAACTTTCTATTTACAACTTGCCTATTTTACTAAAATAAACCTTTTCAAGAAATAACCAAGATTTATTGAGACTCTAATCAATGATAAAAAAAACTAGCTTGGCAACAACGGAACAAACATGACTACATGGATCCAAAGTTTAATACATACTTTATGCAAGCAACTGAGGGCAAAACAACATGATATCTAGAACTTTAGCATAAGGCTAAAGATGCTTAACATAATTTGATTAATTAGCATATAATAATAACATTATCCAACATTTTAGAGCATGTAAAAATGAATTACAATAAGACAAATGAAACTACTAATATTCTCAGCGTCATTATCTTTCATTCCAACTCAATTTTAGGAGTGTACATGGTCTGAAAATTACTTGAACAGCAGAAAGAAGAAAAATTCAGCAAATAAACTCTTTCCAGATCCGAGCAGAACAACAGTAATATGAGCAGCAATACAGCATAAGACAGCAACAACCAAGCGGACTTTCGAACTCAAGAAAATGAACTAGAATACCCAGCAAAACAGTTGAAACTAGCCACTAGTAAATTCAGAAAATGCATACAACGCCCCTTTATTTCTTACAAGTTTTTTACTCTAAGAAACACTCACCGATCTCAGAATTTTCAGCTTGCTATTGGATATATTTAGCTGCTGATTTTACTCTCAAAGTTTGTGTTTTTTAGTGTGTAAAAGTTCACCAATTGTGTAGTAGATTGTGTGTGTCCTTGTGTGAAAGAATGGCCTCTTTAAGTAGGAAAAATCTGTCCAAAAGGACTAACTTTTGTGCGCCAAAACAGTCCATTTTCCACCAAATGCTGACACAAAGCAGAGTAGTTATGTTTCCAGCATGCTTAAACAGTAAAATACCCAACAACCATGTACTTTAAACTCAACTATTCAACTTTTATCTACACGACTGAAATTCAACTTCTACACTCAAACTCCAACCAAATATGAACTAACATAGTAGATACAAGACTCAAAATGTAATCGAACTAAGTGTTCAGACAAACTAGATTAGAATGAGTTCGATTTGTGCAAACTAACATGGAACAACAACTAAATTTCACAAGCTAAAGCCCGAAACGGAAATTAAACGAACATCGCTAAATTGTTACGATTAATAACAACTAAATATACGACTAACTATATAAACAATTCAATTAATCTTTTTGATTTTTTATGAAATCAACATAAAGACTTAATTATCAACCGACTAGGTCGAAGAACAACACACACACAAAAATCAGAATTAATAGACAACAACGAACTACTCGACGGGCTAGGTCGAACAACTGAGATTCACATTCACAGACCAAATAGTCGACCGGCTAGGTCGAAGAATCCAAAAATAATTTATGACTAATAACCAATTGTACATACATAGCAGTAAAATTAAGAAAATTAAACCTGTAAACCTAATACTAAACACGAAAGCGAAACATCAGAAAGATAAAAGAAAAGAAGTGAGGTTTTATACCAATCGAGGGCATTCGACCACGAAGCAAGCAATGCGATGATCTTTGAGGATGCCAATTGGCTGTTGTCCAACCTTGAAACTCTTGTTTCATTTCGACAAACGCTAATTTCATTGAACTCAGCGTCGTGCCAAAAGGAAACGGGTGTCTTTGGGTTGAATATGCTGAAATAGATAGAACTGGTGCGACGATGGTGTAATAATGGAGGCCAGGCAGTGGGGTGGCCGCTGGAGGTGGCTGGCCGACGGCGGAGGCGGCGGCAGTGGGGTAGTCGCCGGATTTTTGGGGTGAAATTGACATCAATGGGTAGGTCTTGAAGAACTCTATCCGTTGATGTATGTGTTGTGGGGTGGAGGTGGCCGGAACTTCACGAATTTGAGAAAAAATGGGTGTCTAGGGCTTCAATGTTTGCTAGATTCGTGGAGATTGGTGAGGTTTTGGGAGATTTGAGTTGAAGATATGGAAAGAGGAGGAAGAGAGGAGAATATGGTGAAAAAATGGGGTGGTTTGGACGGAGGCAGGCGGTGGTGCCGCCATGGAGAGAGGCGGCGGCGGCAAAGGGTGAGTGAGAGAAGAGAGAGGGGGCTAGGGTTTAGACTTTGGGTTAAAATGGCCAAAAATCTGATCTTAGAAGGCTTTTATATTCCAAGTGAAATTAAATCTAGGCCATTGGATCAAGAATAAGGAAGGGCTCAGATTGAGTCTTGGTTTCACTTGATGAAACGAATGAAACTACGTCGTTTTGAACCAAGGCTTAGCCAACCCTCAATTGGACCGGGTATGGACGAATTGGACTCAGGTTTTGGGCCAATTTGGCTCAATTTTAATTAAAAAATATAATAGCCCAAACTCTTAACCCCTAATTATTTTATTTAGTCCTAAAAGAAGCATACAAGTAGAAGAAAAATCTTTTTGGTGTATATAATTTATAGATACAAAACTAAAATATACAAATAAAAGGTAAAAAATATTTTTGGTATTTTTAATAAAGGAATGCAAATAAAAATGCACAAATAATTAAAATCATTCAAATACTAGTATTAAAAGTATGCAAAAATTAGGTATTCACAGCTGCCCCTCTTTGCTCGAGAACATGAAGAGTTTTCGTGCAAAGAAAAGTGAATCCATGGCTAATTTTTGCTCACACATCACTACAATGAAGCATTTTGAAAAAGGTGACCGATCCTTGCTTCCGAGGTTGCATACATATCCTTGGCTATAAAGGAATCAGGTCAGTGTAGTTCTGGGAAAGTTTGGTAGCTGGGACTACCGGACACTGGATTTAAACTGCTGCTGTTGTTACTGTTGCTTGCTGCTTACATCAAAAGAAGAAGAGAAATACATATTGCTGCAAGCTAAGAGTTACAAAATTCCTATCTATGTGTCTTCTGGAGTCAAATCTTGATTGCTCGCTTGTGTCGAACTTAGATTGGATCTTGATGCTCTTTGAAGAAAAGATTATGATTCAATCTCGATTTCTTGCTTTCTGGATCAAAATTTGAGAAGATGAATCTTGAGAAGCTGGTTTGCTGACACATTTTCAATGCTAACTCCAACCATCTTGTGGTCGAAAGACTTTTTTATTCTGATGAGACACTGAAACTCAAGCTTTTAACCGTCACATGTGCTCTACGGCAGGGCCTGAAAAGCCATCAAAGACGAACAAAACAAACAAAATTTTCCTGCCCTAGTTTGAACTAGGAAAATTTTGTGAGTTATCAGAGAAAGCTATAAACTATCTAATTTATTGAAAGGCACACAATACAGTAGTATAAACAAACTAGAAATATATAATAATTTGTAACGAGGGATTCCGTACCTTACATTACCCAAAGGATAGGTTACCAGGGGTTGGTACCCTGTATTACTTGAAAGGGAAAGTAACCAGGGATTGGCCCCCTGTATCACCGGGAAGGAATGTAACTAGGGGTTAGTACCCTGTATTACTGGAAGGAAATGCAACCAGGGGTTGGTACCCTATATTACCGGAAAAGAATGTAACCATGGATTAGTACCCTATATTACTGGAAGAAAATGCAACCAGGGGTTGGTACCCTGTATTACCGGAAAGGAATGTAACCAGGGGTTGGTACCCTGTATTACTAGGGAGAAAATGTAACCAGGGGTTGGTACCCTGTATTACTAAAAGGAATGTAACTAGGGGTTGACGCCATGTATTACTGGACAAGAATGTAACCAGGGGTTGGCGCCATGTATTACTGGACAAGAATGTAACCAGGGGTTAGTGCCCTGTATTACTGGGAAGAAAGTGTAATCAGGGGTTGGCACCCTGTATTAATGAAAGGAAATTTAATCAGGGGTTGGTACCCTGTACTACTGAAAGAAAATGTAACCAGGGGTTGGCGTCCTGTATTACTAGGAAGAAAACGTAACCAGGGGTTGGTACCCTGTATTACTGGAGAAAAAGGTAACAAGGGGTTGGTACCCTGTGTTACTGATAAAGCGTTGAATTCCTATAGGCGAAATGGTTCTACCTGGGTTAAGCTATGTAAATGACCTGAGCGAAGAGTACTTCTACCCGGAACTATGAGCTGGATCCCCCTAGGCGAAATGGTTCTACCTGAGTTAAGCTACTGCAATAGGAGGTGTGAATAGTAGTGATGCATGCTAAAAATAAAAGAAAAATGGATATTTTAAGGAGCTTACGTTTGGTGACATTCGTCCTTTAAGAACCGACATTCTGCACTGCTTTGTTCCTGCTTCAAACAAAGAAAAATTTATGAGTTTTCAAAGTGGTGGTTGGTTTGTGGCCTTGATTCCCTATTGTGGTTTTGACTTCACGACCTCTCTGCAGCTGAAGAACTGATTCTACCAGTATGGTACCGAGGTTCTCGGATACTCTATCACGGCCCCTCCGCAGTTGAAGAACTGATTCTGTCAGTATGGTACCGAGATGCTCAATTGATCTGTATCATTTTCTGGAGACCTTGGCTTTCCAATGTTGCCCCCAACTATTTCATACGCAGACGTCCTTGGTATTGCTACCTTTGTCTCCGAGGCAATGCAATTTTACTTTAAAAAACAAACTCAATTGTCTTGCACCTGGTACCGGTTTGTGTCTACAATGCTTGTCAACTTTTCTCATGAAGAGGTCTTTCTTAGGCAACCTTTTCAGTCTCTTTGAGACACTTTGTTCGCCTTGTCAAATGAGATCACAGACGGGTTCGTGCCTTCGTCAATGTCGTATATACCCCAAATTGTGCTCGATATTACGGGGAAACTGTAGCCAGTTTTGCAACCATTTGTTTGCTTCGATTTTTATGAAAGATTAGACCGAAAGGGACTCAAATAAAATTATGGGTAAAAATATAAGAATACTTGAAGGTGCAAGAGAACTGTGCTTAAACAAAAGGCGTCCCTTTCGAGGAAAGGAACATGGAGACTTATCTGGAAGTATGTGCTGATTTCAATGAATCATGACATGCATTTTGTACTGGACGCCTGATCCATCTGAGCTGTCTAATTCTCAAAATCCGTCGCAAAGGTTCATCTTGAAACTGTCTTGGTCGTGCTCATGCCGGGGTATCGAAGACTCTCATTCGGCTAGTAGCGCCCTTTGCGGGTTTTCGCCAACTGACTCTCTCATTTCTCTACTCACCATTGCCTTATGGTGCCCATTTGGGTTTTCACCAATAAGACTCTCTCATTTTTGTTTACTACAATACGACATGCGGAAGGTTGCCCATGGCATGGTGACTTCAAATATTCTCAAAGATCGACCAGAAATTCTTAACATGGAAAAAATGGGAAAAGAACTTTGAACTAAATTACCACTTTTGGAACCGTTTCTACAGAAAAACAGTAAAAATAAAACAAACTTCTGCCCCAGTTTTGGAGTATTGGGCATATGGATTTTTGTTGTGATGGGACCGAACCCAGGGTAAGGCTGCCTATGTATCCTTTCGGAATCAGGTCGAACGTAGTTCAATGGCTCAGAAGATTTGTTGTTTGGATTCTTTTCTTTTCTTCCTTTTTTTTTGTTGCCAGTACATAGGTTCCAAAAAACGGAAAACAAAGAAGAAAAATACAACTCAAAAGGGTTAAACAGAGGGTGATACCTATTTGGAACAAGCGAGCAATGGTGGCCTTTGTTATCTTGATTCTGAGAAAATCATGCGTGAAAGTTCCATAGTGGGTATACATCAGACATATTATCTTTTGACTGCATCTGCGTTAATGGTCATGCCTGGTACCCTTCCTTCTTTATCTACCAGGTGCAAGGCCCCTTTTAGTAACACTTTCTTGATGATGTAGGGCCCTTGCCAGTTTGGGGTAAACTTTCCTTTAGATTCTACTTGGTGTGGAAGAATGCATTTCAGAACGAGTTGGCCCACCTCAAAGTGCCTTGGACGCACTTTCTTATTGTAAGTGTGTGCCATTCTTTTCTGGTATAACTGGCCAAAGCACACTGCCGCTAGCCGTTTTTCATCAATCAACATTAGTTATTACAATCGGGTCTTTACCCATTCTGTATCTTCAATCTCCGACTCTGCAATGACTCGGAGAGATGGAATTTTGACTTCGGCCGGTATTACAGCTTATGTTCCATATACCAACAGATAAGGAGTTGCTCCAACGGATGTGCGAGTAGTTGTGCGGTATCCCAAAAGAGCAAAAGGAAACTTTTCATACCATTGTCTGGAACTTTGGATCATCTTCCTAAGAATCTTCTTGATGTTCTTGTTCGCCGCTTCAACGGCTCCGTTGGCTTTTGGCCGGTAAGGGGTAGAATGGCGATGCATAATTTTGAATTGCTCGCATACCTCCTTCATCAAATTACTATTTAGATTGGCTGCATTGTCAGTGATAATGGTCTTCGGGATACCAAAACGACAAATGGTGTTGGAATGGACAAAGTCTTCCACTGCTTTCTTGGTGACTACTTTGAAAGTGGCGGCCTCCACCCACTTGGTGAAGTAATTAATTGCGACCAAAATGAATCTATTGCCCTTTGAAGCCTTTGGCTCGATTGGTCCAATAACATCCATTCCCCAAGCAACAAAGGGCCAAGGAGAGGACATGGGATGCAACTCTGAAAGTGGCGAGTGAATCAGGTCACCATGAATCTGGCATTGGTGACACTTGTGAACAAAACTGAAGCAATCTCGCTCCATGGTAAACCAATAATACCCTGCCCGCAGAATCTTCTTCGCCAAAACATGCCCATTCATGTGAGGTACACATACCCCCGAATGCACTTCACTCATGATCTGCTCAACTTCTGTGGCATCTATGCATCTCAACAAGTTCAAATCTGGGGTTCTTTTGTACAAAATTTCCCAATTCAGGAAGAAACCATCGGCGAGCCGCCTTCTAGTTCTTTTTTGATCTGCTTTGGCATGCTCTGTGTATTCCCTTATTTTCAGGAATCGTTTTATGTCATGATACCATGGTTCACCATCTGGTTCTGTCTCGATAGTATTGCAATAACCGTGTTGATCCCGAACTTGGATTTCCAATGGATCAATATGAGTGTTACCTGGATAAGGGATCATCGAGGCTAAGGTAGCCAAGGCATCAGCTAGTTCGTTGTGAAACCTGGGAATGTACCTGAACTCGATGGATTTGAATCTTTTGCTCAGGTCTTGCACACATTGTCTATATGGAATAAGCTTGATGTCTCGAGTCTCCCATTTGCCTTGGGCTTGCGGGATAAGCAGATCAGAATCTCCCATAACCAATAGTTCATGCACATCCAGATCGAGGGCCATTTTCAGACCCAAGATACAAGCTTCGTATTATGCCGTATTATTGGTACAAAAGAAACGGAGTCGGGCCGTTGCACGGTAATGTTGTCCGATAGGCGAGATGAGGATTTCCCCGATCCCAACTCCTTTCATATTGACAGCCCCATCAAAATACATTTTCATACATGGGCGGTGTCCGGAACTACTTCCTCTATTGAGTTGACCTCTTCGTCTGGGAAGTATGTGCTCAGTGGCCGCTAATCATTATCAACTGGATTCTCTGCCAAATGATCTGCCAAAGCTTGTGCTTTCATTGCGGTGCGAGTGACATAGACAATGTCAAACTCTGTGAGCAGAATCTGCCATTTTGCGAGCCTGCCAGTGGGCATCGGCTTTTGAAAGATGTACTTTAAAGGATCCATTCTGGATATGAGGTAAGTGGTGTAGGCTAGGAGATAATGCCTCAACTTCTGAGCAACCCAAGTCAAGGCACAACACGTCCTTTCCAAAAGTGTGTACTTAACCTCATAATTGGTGAACTTCTTGCTCAAATAATAGATTGCATGTTCCTTTTTTGCATGTTGCATCATGTTGCCCCAGAACGCATCCAAAGGAATTATCCATCACCGATAAATATAAAAACAAAGAACTACCAGGTTCAGGTGGGACCAGTACATGGGGTTTTGACAGATAGTCTTTGATCCTATCAAAAGCTTTTTGGCAATCGTCCGTACACTTGATAGAAACATCCTTTGTCAGTAGCTTAAAGATGGTCTCGCATGTGGTTGTGAGCTGAGAAATGAACCTACTGATGTAGTTCAACCTCCCGAGCAAACTCATGACTTCCTTTTTATTCTTCGGGGGTGGCAAATCTTGAATGGACTTTGTCTTAGATGTATCCAATTTGATGCCTCTCTGGCTGACCATGAAACCGAGGAGCTTCCCAGATGGAACCCCAAATGCACACTTGGCTGGATTAAGCTTAAGGTCGTACCTTCGAAGCCGTTCGAAGAACTTTCTCAAATCGCGCACGTGATCAACTTGTGTCTTTGATTTTATGATGAAATCATCGACATATACTTCTATCTCTTTGTGCATCATGTCGTGGAAAATGGTGGTCATGGCCCTCATGTAAGTTTCCCCTGCATTCTTCAAACCGAATGGCATGAACCTGTAGCAATAAGTACCCATGGAGTGGTGAAAGCGGTCTTTTCTGCGTCGTCCTCATCCATTAGAATCTGGTGGTACCCAGCATAGCAATCCACGAACGATTGTATCTCATGCTTTGCCCAATTATCTACAAGGATGTGGATGTTTGGCAAAGGAAAATTATCCTTCGGACCTGTTCAGGTCCCTGTAGTCAACACAGACTCTAGTTTTTCCATCCTTCTTTGGAACGGGCACAACATTTTTCACCCAAGTGGTGTATCGCACAGCTCTGACCACGTTGGCGCTCAACTGCTTCATTATTTCCTCTTTGATTTTGTCACTCATG
>ML349370.1:0-24539 GCA_005239505.1 Nicotiana paniculata | reverse complement strand
GGGTTTTGTTTGAACCGGGTGTAGTTAGTTTTTTTAGGAAGAGGAGCCATTGTGTTGTGTTTTAAATTGAAGCAATATCTCTTGACTTTGTTATTCCTTGAGAATAGCGAGTACCTTGGTTGTGACGCTTAAGCTCAGTTTTTGACTCTTGTATAAGTACCTTAAATTGTATGATTTTAAATTTGCTTAACTGCTTTGACTAGAGTGTCTTGATGAATCCAATCCTGAGTGAGTTATGTGCCATGTGTGTGTGAGGTTTGTGTGTTATTCTGTGTATTGCTTTTGATGTCTAGAACTTGCCTAGTGTGTTTGCAAAGCGAAATAGTAGCTTTATTCAGTCTTGGAAGTGATATAAGCGTTTCTTTGTTGAGCTAGCTATGTATATTTTACCCGCCTAATTGTTATGTATCGTAGTTAACCTCTTTGAGCCTGTAATCCTGTTTCTTCGGCAACCACATTACAAGCCTTACCCATTTATTTGAATTAACTATCTATTTGAACCTTTAACCTTTCATGAGCACTTCTGTAAAAGTTAAAGTGTGGGGTGGTTGGTTTGGATTTTGAGTGGAACTAATGAAATAAGGATAAAGGTGCACTGTTTTGAAAAAGTAAGAGTCACTTGGAAAAAGAAAAAAAAAGAGGAAAAAATAGTTGTATTGTTGTGAAAAAAAATTCCTTGACAAGTGGTGACTCTTGATGTAATTGTGCTTAAAGAAGTATGGAGTAATTACATTGATGTGAAGGAGGAGTTTGGTTTGACATAAGTATGGGTTGTGAATGTTAAAGTATATGTATTAAATTGCTTAGGGAGGTGTAGTCACTCTTATATCTAAATATATCCTACCCGTCCCGCATCCTACATTACAATCAAATAAAGTCCTACTTGATCCTAGACTGAATGAACTCGATTAGTAGAGTAGTACACTACGGGCAAGCCTATGGTGCATCTTTTGTGGCACATGAATGTTATTTCTGAGAGTGAGTGAATTCTTTATATCTTAAGTTCCTATGTGTTACTCTCTTTTGTTGTGTGAGGGCACTTGATTCATGAAGGAAAGGTAATGTCAGTCACCTCTATGTTAGAGTAAGTGAGTGAGTTGTGAATAATGCGTGGTACTTGTAAGTCAAATCTTGAGGTGAAAATGTTACGCTTTAGTGCTTAGTCTATTTTAAATGTTCTTGATATGATGAGTTAGGAGAATTGCTTAAAAAGGTCATGTCTATATAAAGTGTAGTTTGATTGCTCGAGGACGAGCAATGGTTTAAGTGTGGTGTGTTGATGATAGGATATAATTACGTATTTTAGTCACTTATTACACTCTAGTTTACTGCACTTTAATTGAGTTTGAGCTTTAATCGCTAGTGTTTTACACTAACTGTGTGTTTTATGCCTTGTAGGAGTGATTCCGAGCTATATAGATGTTATGGAATGAATTTAAGTTATTTGAAGCTTTGGATTCTGAGTAAAAGCTCAAGGAATTAAGCCGGGATCGTGTTCAGGGGTCAAATTTGATAGTTGAGAACAAACGAAGACTCGAGGAGGCATATTATGCACTGTTTAGTAAAATAAACATAACTTTTTTCTCTGAATTTCATTTGGGCTATATAATATATGGTTGGAAATCTAACTCAAAGGGATACAAATTTTATGTTTTATATTTTTCCAAATTCCAAAGAACAGGGTCAAAAACGCGATCGAAACTTCGACTGCGGACCTGACGCAGACTGGGGCAGAATAAAACCCCACTAGCGCGACCTCTAGCGCGAAATTAGCGCGACCGCGCTAGTGGCGGCCTGGAAACTTGTCCTTTTTCGCGTAGGAGAAGGTATAATTATTTGGGCCCGACCCTACTTAGTATATATACATGAGAGAACGTTATTTTTGGAGGATTGGACATATTTTGGACACAAATTCGACCTAAAGAGACAAGGAGGGCAATTGGGCATCAATCCATATCTCCTTCTCTTGTGATTTTTATCATTGTTTATGAATTTTTCTGTAGTTTTTATCATTATTATGAGTAGCTAGCTTTTCTAATCTAAGGTTTTTGTGGAACCCATTGGGGAATGACTTTATTGTGATATTAATATAGTTTTGGTTGGTTGTTNAAGGTTTTGGTGGAACCCGTTGGGGAATGACTTTATTGTGATATTAATATAGTTTTGGTTGGTTGTTAATCTCTATTTGTTCAATTACATTCTTGTTGTAGTTGATTGAAGGGCCCTCAATTAGCCGTGCCTATTTATTATGTATCTACTTGAGAGAGAGTGCATATTTAGGTAGTTGTTTGAACAACACCACTCCCGGAGTATAGACGAAAGTCATAACCGAGGGTTTAGAGGTTGGATTAGAGATAACGATACCTCGGGTGCAATCTAAAGTGAACTGTAATGCAATCTAGCTAGCGTAACTTGAGAGAGTGCGTATAATAAATTGTCATAATTACTTGAGAGAGATTTATGGTAGCTGGAGTGTTCATGATTGATAGAGACAACTAAATCAAAACTATAGGAAGTATACAAGAAGGAAGTTCACCAACGGGGGAAACCGTAATCTTAGACCTTTAATCCAATTGTTTACATCTTATTGTTAGTTAGTCTTAAGTTTATTATTTTTGTTCAGCTGTAGTAGTAGAAACAACACAAAGTGATATACATAACGTTTGAGAAAGTTGACTATTGAGAATCTAGTAATCTAAAGACGACATTTGATACGTTAATTCCTTGTGGGATTCGACTCTGGACAAAATACCCAGATTATATTTGCAACGTCCGCTTAGTCTTTTAATAGACATAGTTGAGCGTTACTCTGTTGAGTATTCGATTAGCTGTAAGGATAGCTTCCCTCCGCAAACTCTGTGGTTCTCCGGAACTTATTAATAAAGAATTCATCATTTTTTTTAATGTCCGATTTTTTCTCTCCGCAATTCCATTAGATTGGGGTGTGTAGAGGGCAGTAGTTTGATGGATATTTTCATATTCCGAACATATTTTTACAAATTAAGATTCATATTCTCCATCCTATCACTTCTAATCATTTTAATTTATTTATTTAATTATTTTCTACTTCATTCTTGTATTGCTTAAATGCTTTAGTTGCGTCGTACTTAAAAAACGACTTAAACAGGTAAAATATAATTTCATATCATAGTCAACTGTACCGATAAAGGCAAAAGATTCTCTTACTATATACCATTTTAAAAGATAATTTACTTTCAGACAAAATCATTATCCTGTCATGTGCAATCTGTAAGCTGTGTATGGATCAAAATAGATGTTGGAAAATAATAAATACACAACTATCACGAGAAATATTTAAAAAAATAAGCATGTTCATATATTTGTAAAAAATTGTTGAGATTGCTACATATATTGTCCATTTATATCGAATCAGTAGATATGTTAAAGTCAGATCAGAATTTTTTTTATGAATTATAAAGTGTCTCTAGACTCTACATATGGAAATAGTTTATATTGCTAGTTAATTAAATTTTCCAGAGTTCTATCTATGGAAATAGTTTATATTGCTAGTTAATTAAATTTTGCAGAGTTCTATCTAATTCGACGTGCTTCCTTTCCTAACTGTCGAAGTTTGAACGTTCTGTAGAAGTTTCATTAATATTCATTTAAATGATGCGCCAACTCAGGTGCACATGCATCATTTATGACTTAATCAAATTCGTATATTTAATTTATATGACAGATATTTGTATGGGTCAAAATCTGACCAAACGAGAATCTGCGTGAAGAGGAACGGCGAAGGGTCAATTGGGCCGAAGTCGTATTCATACAACACTATAGCGATCAAGCACCTCGGCCACGGCCAAAGTCGTGTACTCAGAATGCTCGTACGGTGAAGTGGATGTTACGGCATTTCAGAGGGTCAACCTGTAGTACATTTAAATGACTTAGGTACTCTCGCTAATGACTGGGGGTAAATGAGAATACCTAGTATATATACTAGGTGAGAGAATGAAGAAGGGGGCACGATTCACAAATCACACACTTTTTCACTGACAGGGGAAGGGAATCGGAGAATCCATCTTGTGAACGAGAGAAGGTTCAGAACCTTGCTATTCATTTTTGTAGCCATCGTTATGGAATAAATAAACACATACCCCATGGCCATTAATGGTGGAGTCTTTCTTTCTTCCTTATTTTTCATTATGTAGTAGCGGTGTCGAGAATGTAAGCTCATCATATACATTAGATCTTTTTCATAATCTCAATGAGTTCATGAGCTTAACCTTACCCAACTTTTCTTACTTAGAACTCATTGATCTAGAGTTAATTATCTTTGGCTAGGATCTATCCTCTATCTTCTCATTTAATTAGTTTAACAAAAGGTCTCATACTTTTTTGTCAAACAATTTGGCGCCGTCTGTGGGGATTTTCTATCCAAAACCTTAGTTCCCTCTAGATCCAAACATGGTCTTAGCTCTATCTCCCATCCAGTGAAGTTTCACCCTTTCATTATGTATGTCGACTTGCGAAACCGATCGGTAAACCCCCGAAACCGCCAAACCAACCAAGGATAAATACTCACGTGAAACCGGAGTTATGCCTGGTCTATTCACGAAAACTGCGTTGCACCACGGCAGCACCCCTGATGCATTGTGAGCATGAACCATCATAGTGGGACTACGACTATGCATACCAAGCGCGTCCGTAATCCCATTTCCAAGTTAGTACCCAACACCTTCTACACCCTGCACATACCGCCTTCCCTCCTACTATATGAGACGATGCTTGTTATGTAATATACTGCTAAAATACTCCTCGTCTGTATGTTTGTGGTATGACCTACATTTCTGTTATCTTTGCGCGCCTAGGACTGAGACGAACTGGGACCCGAACTCGAGATCCTGACGAGTGGAGTGGATCATCCACCCACGAGATGCCCAAGCTCAACCAATGACGAGGCTGAGCGCGAAGCCGACATCAGGCCTGAAACTAGTACTAAAGTACAAAACAAGGCGAGCCGCCCTGCGGTGCGATCCTAGTTCATTTCCAAATGGACCTCCCAGACCTAATGAGCGCAGCTGGCGAGAGAAACGTGGCCAATCCCCCTCATTCACCAGCTAACCAGCCAACCAAGGTAACAAATGATTCCATGTACATCTAACCCTCTATTCCTTTTAGAAAAAAAAAGGGAAAAGAAGTGAAACAGAGAACAGGGACGTCCTCCCAAATACGTGAACGAAGTCTAGCCGACATATAGGTTCTAAGTTCCTCCCTACGGCAAACGAAAAATCGGGAAACCTCCCCCCCTCACCATACCATACTATAGATAACAGACAAACGGCTCAGAACAGCCGGCATCATTAAGAAACAATCTCCATAGCCTGGGACTGGGCGGTGAGCAAGGAAATGTACAGTCTCCCCAACACAGGCAGAACATGAATACGAAAAGCTCGCCCATGTGCTTGCCATGGGGATGCTACGCCAATTCAGCCGACTAAATATGACGAATCATATCCGAACTTCATTCGAATTAATCGAGTCCCAGGGTGCCTAGAAGCCTAAGCAATGGGTTCATCGCCCGTCCTATCAACGGTCTCTCCAGTCCGAGCAATGAACGGACTAGGTAGACTGGGACTCACCCCGAAGCATGCATAAACTATGCAGCAATGCATGATATCTCCAATGAAAGCAAGGTTAGATAAACTGGGACTCACCCTGACGCATGCATAAACGATGCAACAACGAGTGATATTCTCCAATGAAAGCAATGCAGCATGCGACATTCATACCACTCCACCGAACCCGCACATCGCCAAGAGAGTACAATTCGACCTCGTTCGAATCACCAAAGTAAGGTTCGACCTCACTCGAACTCATTACAAGTCACAATTCGACCTCATTTGAATTTACATCCATGTGGCCCCCGCCCATCGCCAAGAGAGTACAATTCGACCTCGTTCGAATCACCAAAGTAATGTTCGACCTTGCTCGAACTCATTACAGGTCACAATTCGACCTCGTTCGAATCACCAAAGTAGGGTTCGACCTTGCTCGAACTCATTACATGTCACATTTCGACCTCGTTCGGATTTACACCCATGCAGCCCCCGGCCATCGCTAAGAGAGTACAATTCGACCTCGTTCGAATCACCAAAGTAAGGTTCGACCTCGCTCGAAATCATTATAAGTCACAATTCGACCTCGTTCGAGTTTACACTCATGCGAGCCCCGACCGTCGCCAAGCAAAAGTACAATTCGACCTCATTCGAATCACCAA
Source organism: Nicotiana paniculata (assembly GCA_005239505.1). Classification (NCBI taxonomy): domain Eukaryota; kingdom Viridiplantae; phylum Streptophyta; class Magnoliopsida; order Solanales; family Solanaceae; genus Nicotiana; species Nicotiana paniculata. The sequence continues at coordinate 18,298 of ML349370.1, read as the reverse complement.
AGTAAGGTTCGACCTCGCTAAAACTCATTACAGGTCACAATTCGACCTCGTACGAATTTACACACATGCGACCCCCGGCCATCGCCAAGCGAAAGTACAATTTGACCTCATGCGAATCACCAAAGAAAGGTTCGACCTCGCTCGAACTCATGACAAGTCACAATCGACCTCGTTCGAATTTATGCCCATGCGACCCCCCGTCATCTCCAAGCGAAAGTACAATTCGACCTCGTTCGAATTATCAAAGTAAGGTTCGACCTCGCTCGAACTCATTACAGGTCAAAATTCGACCTCGTTCAAATTCACACCCATGTGGCCCCTAGCCTTCGCCGAGTGAAAGAAAAATTTGACCTCGATTCAAACTACCAAGTCAAGGTTCGACCTCGCTCGAACTCATTACGGGTCAAAATTCGACCTTGTGCGAATTCACACCCATGCGGCCCCGGGCCTTCGCCGAGTGAAAGTAAATTCGACCTCGTTCGAACTACCAAGTAAAGGTTCAACTCACTCGAACTCATTATGGGTCAAAATTCGACCTCGTTCAAATTCACACCCATGCGGTCCCCGGCCTTCGCCGAGTGAAATTAAAATTCGACCTCGTTCGAATTAACAAGTCAAATTCCACTTCATTCAAATTAGCAAGGGAAGTTCGACCTCGATCGAACTAACAAAATAAAATTCGACCTTATTCGAATTAACAAGTCAAGTTCGATTTTGTTCGAATTAGCAAGCCAAGTTCGGCTTCATTCGGGTTAACAAAGTAAGGTTCGACCTCGCTTGATTTAACGTGATGAAGTTCGATCTCACTCGAATTCTCAATTGAAAGTCAGGACTCAACACGAGAAAGAAGAAGAGAGGAAATCCAGGAATGTACAACCAAAGACAAACTAACAATCTTATTCAAAAGATGTACATGTGCAACAGTGCCTTACAAAAGGCAAAACGGCCCCCCACAAAAAAAAACGACGAGAAGCAACACCAAAGAAAAGAACAAAAAAGAAAAGCTACAAGACTTCACTCAGCCTCATATCCACCATCTTCCCCTCTAGAACTATCATCATCAGAAGAAATCCATCTTCAATCTCAGCATCCCCGTCGGCCTTCGGTGTCGCAGGGTCATAGTCGCAGACAAGACGAGCCTCGCGTGCTTTAGCACAAGCATCTTCGGCCTCAAGGACTCTCCCCGCCGCCCACAAGTCCTTGTATATATCTCGTTGGGACTCAGCATGGACCCACATCTCGTACAAACGGCGGGGGACAACAACAGAGGTGGGTTCTTGATGAGGGGTCTGAGCCAACAACTGCGCCTTCTCGTCCTCGAGGGCCACAACTTGATCACCTAGGTTCGAGGCATCTCGCTCGAATAAGGTTGTCTTGTGGTCTGTTCCCAGCCCGGGACCAGCCCAGGCCCGCGAGCCCACATGGGCTTTGGGCTAAATGGGCTGGCCCGTATGGTCCGGGCCTAAACGGTCCTAGGAGCCCACTGTGGGCCGGTCCAGCATGGGGAGACCGTGAGTCCGGGACCGTTTAGCCCGGGACCTACTGGCGGGCCTAGGCCGGTTCAACCGGGCCCAACAACTATTTTTCAAAAAATAAAAATAAAAATTGGACAACGGTTGGAAGTTTAAAAAATAGTCGTTGGCCTGCCAATTTAGCCGTTTGGCACTTTCAAAAATAGCCATTTTCCCCCCAAACCTTTTATAATTACACTTTTCCCTTTTCTCAACTATAAATACCCCCTCATTCTTTCATTTTTACTCACAAAATTATCAATCTCTCTCTAATTTTCTTTTATAATTGCTTACTTTATCATTGCAATTTGTGAAAAATTGTGAAGTTGGTGAATTGAAGTATTCAAGTCTTCAACGATATACAATTTTCAAGAAGTTGTTCGTCAATTCGGTAAACTCGTTCCAACTCTTAAGTTTTAATATTATAGTTTTGTTTATTTTAGTTTGTATAATTATGATTAATATGTCTTATTCTTTGAAAAATATGTTTGTAAAAGTAAGGAAAAATCCAAGATTGGTGAATCTAGTGGCCAAGCTACTACTCCTCCCCTGGCTCCCCGACCCAAACCTGTTACCCGTCCTCCTCCACCTGTTATTCTTGATAGTGATAACCCTTTATTTCAATTTACGGATAGTCAATTTTACCATGATATTGCACCAGGTGAACAATTATGAAGTTAACCCAACTGATAATAATCCAAAAGATGCCCCGCCTGACCCTCCTCTAGTAACCCCTATTTTTAATAGACAACCTTCTAAACGGTGTGAAACGTCTCTTGTTTGGCACTTTTTTATTCAACTAAGAGATCAAAATAAGACTAAGTGTAAAACTTGTGCGACTTTGATGGCTCATAAATTTACTGGAGACCGTAGCGGTACAGGTAGTTTGACTAGACACATAAAGACACACCGTAGAGATAAAGCTAGATTTCTTCAAATGAAAGTTGCGCAAGAGGGGACAAGTGTAGGTACTCAGGTTAACCCTAGTATCGGGTCAAATCTAGTTCAACCGGGAATTAACACTGTTACCGGTGACATTTTATATTACGATCCAAATAAAGAACGTGAAGAATTGGCAAAAATGGTTACTGTTATGTGCTTACCCTATAGTTTTTCTTCTAACCCTCACTTTGTGCATTATATTAGAAAATTTTATAATCCTACTTATAAAGGATGGCCTTGCACAACTGTAAAGATCGATATTTATAAATATAAACATGAATATGAATAATATTTGCGCTATTTATTTACTCATATAAATTGTCGCGTTGCTATACTATTGATATTGGTAGAAGTGGTAATGACTATGGTTATCTTACTGTTACCAATCATTGGACTGATGAGGAATGGATAATGCAAAAGCGCATTATTTCTTATAGAATAATTAATTCACGTCACACAGGAAATTTTACTGCTAATACAGTTGCAGATATTTGTAGATATTTTTGCATTAGAGATAAAATAATGTCAGTTTCAATGGATAATGTTTCTAGTAACATTAATGCTATAGGCTTGCTTACAACTACACTAAATCCTGCATTTAGTAATAATTTCCATGTTAGATGTATTTGTCATATTTACCATTTAATCGTCGGTGATGATATGAAAATTTTAAATGTTGAAATTGAAAAGGTTAAAATGGCTCTTAATTGGCTTTTTTATTCAAACCGTAGAAGTAGACTTAGAGAATATTTTAAAAAATGCATGAATTTGGCCTTAGAGAAAGAAAGGTTCCTAAACCTTGTCCGGCTAGATGGAATTACATGTATGAAAGTTTAATTGTTGCATATGAATAAAGAAATCCAATAAACGCAATGTTTAATGCTCGTGTTGGTGGTGATGATGATGATGAGCACCTTACATATCAGGATTGGACTAATATTAAAATTCTTGTAGAATTTTTAGAAAGATTTCATGTTGCTACAAATGAATTATCTGGGCAATATTATCCTACTATTTCTAACTGTTTAGTTTACCTTGCATAACTTGTAAATTTGTTTACTCAATTTTCAGAGGGTGGGGTAATTTATGAACTTGCTATTGATTCTATGAGAGAAAAGTTTAAAAAATATTTTTTTCTCTATCCCTCCTATTTATGGTGTTGCTGCCATGTTATATCCTATTATGAAATTAGGAGGTCCTCACTTTTGGTATACAAATATTTATAATGCTTTGGCACTTTCAGATGAGGAAATATCTACACTTGCAGATGCAAAAGCCTCAATTAGAATAAATGCTCAAACAATTTATAATGCTTATCAACTTGCCTTAGATCATGCTAGACCAATTGTTCCAACTCCTACTTCGTCTAGTTCGCAATCATCTAAAAGAACTGCGGGACTAAAAGTACTTAGTGCTTGGACGGGGTTCAAGGGTTCTCAAGGTGAAAATATTGATGATAGTTCACAACTAAATGAGCTTCAAGTTATTTGTCGCAGGGACTTGAATCAGAGAATCCCGACGGCTCCTTTAATATTTTGGAATGGTGGAAGGACAAAGAAAAATACTATCCGGTTCTTTCAAGGATGGCTCGAGATATTTTAAGTATTCAAGCTTCAATAGTGGCATCGGAGAGCGCTTTCAGTCAAGCGAGACTTCAAATCGGTGATCATAGAGCGTCTATGAAGGAGAGCTTGAAAAATCAGTACTTTTCAGAGATTGTATCCGTTCGGAACGAAGAAACTTTGGACTTGCTGAATCAAAACCAGAGATAGACGAAGCTTATGAAGAAATGCTAGAGGAACTTGTGGAGGATGCTGCTTCGCACGGAAGCGGTGATGAACAAGCTTCTTTTCCGCCACCACCAACGAAAATTCCTCCGAACCTTGAAGGATTTATGAAATTTGTTAGAGATAATATGTAGACTAATATGTAACTTGTATTTTGGCACATCTTCATTAGTTTTTTTTCCTTTTAATGGTGGTAAAAGCACCTTGTTGTGCTCATTCCGTTGGAGGGAGGAAGACTAAGAAAGATATTGCCATTTTTTGTTAATGTCGTAATAATAAAAATTATAAGGCATTCCCTTGAATATTTCTTTATAATTTTTTTGTGTTTAAATTTGAATTACAAGATTTAAGTCACAATTATATAATATAATTTACAAGAAATTACCTTAGATAAAAAAATTTCAAAAAAATTAGCCCGGAGCACTTAGGCCCGTTTAAGCCCGTGGGCCCGACCCACTTAGCCCGGGCCCATATAGGCTTAGGCCCACAATGGGTCGGTTCCACCCTCCGAGACCGTTAATCCCGGGACCGTTTGGCCCGGGACCGCCTGGGACCGACCTGCCAGAGCCCGGGACCGTTTGGCCCGACACGTTTAGCCCATTTAGGCCCGGGTCCGGACCACATTACAGCCTTACGCTCGAGCACACCGATCCGCTCTTCAAGCCTTACCTCCCTCATCACCGCCGTCTCCCTCTCAGCCTCCCGCTCAAACCTAAGGACGCAAATAGTGTCTTCTAGTGCCGCTGCCCTCGCAAAGCCACCTCTCGGGCCCCCTCGGCCCTCTCTAATTCGGTCACCTTCCTTTCTAACTCAGCCATCTTCTCCGTCCACTCTGCACTTAGATTGGCGACTCTAGTGGCATTCTGCTCAAGCTCGGCTCGCAAAGACAACACCCTCGCCTGAAGATCCTCGCATTCCGCCGCAACCCCTTTTCCCACCTCGAGCTCCTCATCTTTGACCCTAAGCAGCCCCTCGAGCTCGCTACATCTGCGGATAGACCGCACCAGATCCGCATCTTTCTTCTCCAACTTCTCCCTGAGGGATTGAGTATTACCGCCCGCCCTAAGCTATGCGTGATCTCATGGAATTTGTTACGATACCGTGATACTTCATGGCCATTTTTAGAAAGATATCGGCCCACGTCTCAGCCCGACGAGCACTCTTGATCTCCAGCTTGTAAGTATGACGAGGAAAAAAGGAAGAATCAACGAAAGCAAAGGGCACAAAACAAAGAAAATAGCAAAAGGAAACTTTTCCCTACTTATAGGGATATGAATATTTTGGCAAGAGAAACCAAACGCCGCTATTTTTTGAAAATAACGGAAGGAGCACGGGAAACGACGCAAGGCATAGAGAACGTGCGCCATAATGACACATGAGGAGTTTAATGACATTTTGAACTGAAGTAACGGTCTGATGCAACTCTCGAAACGTCACGTCGCTACCTCGCCATGAGTTACTCGCCAATCGCCCAAAGTGCTCAGATTTCTCACAACTTGCAAATCGACAAAGTCTGCCCATCGAGCTCGCCAAAAGACGATCCCAACAGGCGGAGGGGCTAATTGTATGGGTCGAAATCTAACCAAACGAGAATCTGCGTGAAGAGGAACGGCGAAGGGTCAATTGGGCCGAAGTCGTATTCATACAACACTATAGCGACAAGCACCTCGGCACGGCCGAGGTCGTGTACTCAGAATGCTTGTATGGCGAAGTGGATGTTACGGCATTTCAGAGGGTCAACCTGTAGTACAGTTAAATTGTACTCTGGCTAATGACCGGGGGTAAATGAGAATACCTAGTATATATACTAGGTGAGAGAATGAAGAAGGGGGCACGATTCACAAATCACACACTTTTTCACTAATAGGGGAAGGGAATCGGAGAATCCATCTTGTGAACGAGAGAAGGTTCAGAACCTTGCTATTCATTTTTGTAGCCATCGTTATGGAATAAATAAACACATACCCCATGGTCATTAATGGTGGATTCTTTCTTTCTTCCTTATTTTTCATTATGTAGTAGCGGTGTCGAGAATGTAAGCTCATCATATAAATTAGATCTTTTTCATAATCTTAATGAGTTCATGAGCTTAATTTTACCCAACTTTTCTTACTTAGCACTTATTGATTTAGAGTTAATTATCTTTAGTTAGTATCTATCCCTATCTTTTTATTTAATTAGTTTAACAAAAGGTCTTGTACTTTTTGGTCAAACAATATTCTTTATTATTTTTTCATTCTCTTAAGGGTGGAATGTATTGAAAGTTAGCAAAACAAAAATTCCCAGAAAATAACTTCATTGGTTCCCTTGTATTAAGAAAAATATTATTTACGAGAAAATTGACATTTGAGTTAATTGGCTGCTGTGTTAGCGTTGCTAAAATGTTGCCCATTTATAGAAGGACTAGTGAACTATCCGCGCTTCGCGCGGCTATGATGTACTCCGTTAATTTTATTTTTAAATATTCAAATATTAATCTTAACCAAAAATACAATTGATTATTTTTAATGTATTCAAATGTTTGGTCTTAAAATTTCCTTTTGAGACCTATAATTTGTCCATCTATTATTGACCTTTTTAATTTGTTTTGTTAAGAGAATTACAAAAATATTTTTTCCTTTAGTTTCTATTTTTATAATTTTGGGAACTTCTATCTTATAAATATTTTGTTACATTTTTATTTCTCATACAATAAAGATGGTTTGCCCATAATGTAAGTGTAATAAGCGTGTAAATACATTTATATATACAATATATTCTTTGATATTAGCATGTACTAACTTGATTTCATTTCCTTGAAAAGTTGATATTTCGTATTTATGTAATTGTATCCTATTTAAAAGATCATGAAACTAAAATAATGAAATAAAAACTTAAAGAAAGGTAAAAGCTTGTATGACTTCATCTCTATACATTGTTCCACCCTGTAGGATGCATTGGATTATTGGAACTCCTTGAAGTGTCATTCTCTTCTCCCTTCCTTTTTTTTTTTTGGTGTTTCGTTCTTCTTTATTGGATTCGAGAACATGTCTATATGCCGTTAATTGGATTACAAACATACTGTAAATGCAAAAGTGTTGTAACCACTTGTCTATAATATTTCTCAGAAAAAATATCAAACGTGATTTGAGATTCATATGCAATTTTTAATATTTGTTGTCACATGGTCTTAAATCAAGATGCTTACTATCAAATTTTATACATACCTATCTTTGACATGTTTCCACATCGTTGGCCTGATTAACGTTCCCAAGAAGTCTAAATATTTAAGACTAAATATTATCTTATCACTGCTTTACGACTTTATTATGTCAAATTTTATATATACCTCATGTTTGACAACACCAGCTACAGAATAGAATATCTATATACATAAATACACAAATGCATAAAACTAACAAAGAGAATACAGGTGCTCAGTGGCTCTAAAATAAGAGAATCGTGAGTAGCGCAATGAAAACTTCAATATTCACCACAAATTTCATACTTGTGGAAGCACTACAAAAGGTGAAGCACACAATTGTGCTTATCATTTGATAAAATAACGAATCTTTAGCAGAAAGAGCAAAGTATTGGCAAAAGTTTTACATTTAAATTCGAGATTAACTACGACCTAACGTGAATACCTAATTTTTGTATGCTTTTAACTCCCCTAGAAATATTAGTATTTCGATGATTTTTAATTGTTTATGCACTTTTTATTTTTTGCATTCTTTATTAAAAATACCAAAAAGTATTTTTTACCTTTTACTCGTGTACATTAGTAGGCATCTTTAAAGTATATATCCCAAAAAGATTTTCTTTCTACTTGTATAATATTCTAGGATTAAATAAGATGATTAGGGGTTAAGGAATTTGGCTATTGTATTCTTAATTAAAATTGAGCCAAATTGGCCCAAAACTTGAGCTCAATTCGTCCATACCCGGTCCATTAAGTGGTTGGTCAAGAAAGAGCTCAAAACGACGTAGTTTTGAATTCAAACTACATCGTTTTGCTTATTAAATCAGAGATCCGATCTCAGCCATCAAATCTCTCTTAATCTAATGGTCAAAATTTATCCCTAACTAAAATATAAAAGCTAAAAAATCAGATTTTTTCCCCTATTTCTCCAAACCCTAAAACTCTCNCCCCCCCCCCCCCCCCCCCTGTCACCATTGTGCGCTGCCGCCGGTGGTGCTCCAAACACCACCAAAATTTCGTAATTCACCCCCCACTTATCTCAACCTCCTTTCCATGAATCCGAACCCCAAATCTCCATAACCCCTCTCAATCTCCGTAAATCTAAGCCTAATCGGAACCCTAGCCGCCGTTCACCACTCCAAACTCCAAAAAAAATTATACCAACGGTCTCCTCCCACTCTCATTTTCTCCATTCCAAGCCTCAAAGCATTCAAACCCCCCAAAAACAACACCACCAACACTGCCGCCACTTCGCTGCCTCCTCACTGCCGCCACCAAGCCTCCGTCTAGCATAGACACGACCCCTTAGTCTCTCTTTCTCTCTGACAAAATGCCGGACTCATCTTGTTAGCCAGAGTTTGTATTATTCGGCGTTTGTCGTCGAGAAAGAGAGGCGTGGAGGTCGATTCGCCATCGAGTTGTTTGTACTACTGTTTTGAAGCCCGGGCGTTTAGGTAAAATCCTAATCCCTTATTCATCCGTTTTAGTTTATTCTTTATTGACTGGTTTTCAGATTTTTAGTTTAGTTTAAGTTCTTTTTTTTTTCTTAATTAGTGATTAGTCGTCTTATGTTGATTTTTTTTTTTAAATTAGGTAGTTTGTTTATTTGTATTGTTTATTCGTATTGTTTGTTTATTCGGTTGAAATTCTGTGATTAGTCGTCTTATGTTAGGTTGTTGATTTTTATAACTTATGTTCTTTCCCTATTTGTGTTTAGGCTTAGTTTACTTCAAGTTTGTAATTAATTGTTAATCCGTGATTGTTAGTTCGTGTTAGTTTCATTGACAATAATCGATGATTAGTCGTTATTGCATACTTTTCGAATCACGTATTAGTTAGTGGCAATTTGAGAAAATTTTCAAGAACTGAATTTTTTTCAGTGCAAGAGTTCTTTTTAGGTGCTGAAATGATATAGAATATTAGCATTATTTGCACAGAGTGACATACTAACTACCACACCTTTTCAAATAATAAATATGTTCACGTCCTCATACTTAAAATTTTTATTCATCTGAAATAACTACAATATTCTTCTTAATTTCCATCATTTGTTTCTCTCCATCTCTGTATTTCTTTGTTACCCATTGAATTTTTAGAGGATTGGTTTAAAAAAACAGAAGAAGAGGCATAAGATTAACATATTTTTTCCTTTTAATGCCTCTGTAAAAAGAAAAAATGCATGCCGTGAAAGCATGAAGAAAAAGCCAATTTTTTTTAAAGAGCATACCAAATATTGAATTACATCACCTGTGAAAGAAAAACCATGGACAAAAAAAAGCACATGATCAGGATTTCTTTTTTTAACTTTAACACAGAATGTACTTCCAACCACACTTGATAAACCTAAACGATAACAGGAAGCCAAACAACTAAAAAATTAACATACTCTTGGAAGCAGTGGCGTACGCAAAACTATATTGATAAATAAGATTAAAAATGAATATTCATTTTAGAAATAATACTCTAGAAGTTTATACTGAATATTAAAAATAAAAAAAATAATACTCTAGAAGTTTGATTTCTAAAAATCAATACAGAATTTAAAACTCTCTTGCACAATAAAGGCAAATTTACATTGCTGCCCTAATCCTCAGCATCAGAACTCTGTGGCCGCTTTTGCTGCCACTGTCGTACTCAACCAATGGTTTTAACTCCTCCTATTTCCTTTTTTTCTTGTCCTCCGAATTAGATGCAACTAATTTATAGCCATTCTCCGACAAAAATCTAAGTTTTTGGAAACAGTTAGACAGAAAATTCACATTTTTATGCTCAAAAATTCAGCACATAACTTATGTTACATATTCAATATTTCTTGTTTTTACTAATGAAGAATTAGCTATATAGGCATTTGAATAATAAAAACAAATCGTAACATTCAAATCCAACACTAATTAATAAATGGAACTTACCTTGATGAGAGCAAACTATTGCTTGTGTCATCTTCTTCTTCTTCTTCTTCTTCTTCTTCACTCTTTTGTCTTTTTACCATATACTACCATTGACGTTAGAGATTATCTTTATCCCAAGCAATTATTGATCCATTTCATTTCAATGAAAGAGAAGAGGAACCAATTATTAATTAAAAGGAAAAAGGCATATGCAAAGGAAAATAGAGAGATTCCAGTGAAGTAGATAGTAGGTGTAGGATTTCATAGTATGAGTATATGAGTATTTGATTTAATACAAGGGGTGTATCTGAAATTGGGTCACCATAAATCGCATTCGTAAATGCGAATGATGAGTCACATTGATATGTGCTAATTATAAATCATATATGTGAATGTACTTATAACTTGCAACTACGAACGAGACTTAAAAGTCGCACTATACAATGCGATAAACCGTAATTACTGAAAACGACTTATAAATCACAATTACCTAATGTGACTTTTAAATCGCAATTATAGAATGCAAGTTCTAAGAATGTAACTTATAAATCGCAATTCTAGAATGCATCTTTTTTTCTTAATCAAAGTCCATCATCTCGATGGTGGAGTTAGGCGAACTCCAACCTGTATATTTCAAAAACTTTGATTACACGGAGGAGGACATACACCTTAGCCTCAATTACACATTATAGATTGGTGACCACCAATCTAATGTGCACTTGTGTATAAGAAATTGACAAAAATAAGATGGACTCCTCTCTACAACTTGATACGTCTATATTCTCAATAGATGACAATACATACATATATATCTCAAACACTCTATGTCTAATCATAGTATCAAGTGATGATATCATTAACTATCAAATGTCGTGTACGAATTTAGAATTGGGTCATTTAGGAATGAGTAGAAGATGAGAAATTGAGGTATGAGGCTTATCGGCGGTAATGGGAAGGCTATATTGCAGTTGTGATTGTGCCATCAGGCTTATGTATGTTGGGGTGACAAGGGATCACCCGCGGGTGTGTGTTGGAAGTGTGCAATCAGTGATTGGATGAGTTCGAGGTGAATCTTGGCACGTTCGAGGACGAACATTATTTTTAAGAGGGGGAGGATGTAATGACCCGACTGGTCATTTTGAGAATTTAAGCTCTGTTCGGTGACGTAAGGTCTTGAATAGCTTCACATTGTGTATATCGACCAGTGTGCGTGGTTGGATTCAGTTACCGGATAATCCGGAGTCGAATTGGAAGGAAAAATTCAATTTTTGAAGAGTAAGTGATGGAAGTTGACCGGAGGTTTGACTTTTGAGTGAACGGACTCGGAATGAGTTTTGGGTGATGTCAACAGCTTCGTATGATGATTTTGGACTTAGGCGCACGCCCCGAATTGGTTTTGGAGGTCTGTAGAGTAATTTGAGGTAATTCGGCGAAAGTTGGTTTCGGCGATTTCGGCCGATAGGTGAAATCTTGATATCGGGACCGGAATGAAATTCCGAGAGTGGATATAGGTCTGTTGTGTTATTTATGATTTGTCTGCAAAATTTGGCGTTATTCCGGATTGAATTGATAGGTTTCGGCACGAATTTTGATAATTGAAGATTTGAAAATTCATAAGTTTGATTTTTGGTTTGATTCGTCGTTTTGGTGTTGTTTTATGTGCTTTGAAACCCAAAGTGAGTCCGTGTGACGTTATATTACTTGTGTGTGTGGTTGGATGGGGTCCCGGAGGTCCCGGGGGTCTCGGGTGTGTTTCAGATGGGCTTCGGGTCAACTTTCCCTCATTTTCCACTGCTGAACCTGTTTTCTGGTTTCTTTCTATGTGATCACATAGCAGTAGTCGCGATCGCATAGTGTTTCTCTGACCTGCCCAGACCTTCCTTCAATGTGTTCGCATAGTCAGGTTCGCGATCGCGGAAGCCTACTTTCTCCTTCTTCGCGATCGCATCTACACCATCGCGTTCGCACAATAGAAAATAGGGTTGAGGCAGATGGTTTTTCCTTCATTGCGTTCGCGTAGGAACCCTTGCGTTCGCGTAACTCTCCTGTTCTTCTTCTCAGCATCCGCATTCCCCTTGTCGCGTTCGCGATGCACCACTGGACAGTGACCATAATTTCCTCCTATGCGATCGCATCAACTTATTCGTGATCGCATAGTACCTTTTTGGCAAGCAACATTCTTCTTCTATGCGATCGCATCTTTTGGTCCGCTATCGCAATGCTCAAATATCTGGGCAAACAGAATATAGTCCAAAATCGGGGGTTTCACCATTTTTATCATATTTTGACTTCTAGAGCTCAGTTCTTGGCGATTCTTTGAGGGTTTTTCACACAATTCGAATGGGTAAGTGTTCTTCAATTAGAATTAAACATATTCCATGAATTAGTCCTTGTTTTATCATACAATTTGTGTTTTGAGTTGGGGAAATTGTGGGTTTTGAAAGAAAATTTCTAAATTGAAAAATGATGATTTGAGGGACCAAATGATATCGGAATTTGATAAATTTTGTATGGTTGAACTCGTATTGGAATGGGTAATCGGATTTTGTAAAATTTGCCGGGTTCCGAGGTGCGGGCCCAGGAGTCGACTTTTGGATTGATTTTTATATTTTTGTAAAGATTGAAACTTTATTATCCGGAATAGTTCCTTACAAGTTTTATGTGCGTTTTGAAGTTGTTCTAGTTGATTTTGAGCTGTCCGGAAGTCTTTTGCCCGATAAGGCCATTTTAGAATATCGTGTTGTCTTCTTCGAAGTAAGTATCTTGCCTAACCTTGTGTGGGGGAACTACCCCTTAGGATTGAGTCCTTCATGTCGATTGTAGCCCGTGTACATTAGGTGACGAGTGCGTACTCGGACATATTTGCAAATATGTTGGCCTTTTAGGATTCTTAGATCCTTGTATTCCCTGTGTATGAAGTTGTATTTTTTATATCTAAGTTTCGATTGCTAGTTCATCTCTTTCCACTTAAATTAGAAGTTACTTGCTTAGTTTTCCTTTGTTGCCTATTTGATCTTAATTGATTTGACTTAAGACTTTACCTTTTCTACCGTCGTACTATATCTTCCTTCATAAACTGCCTATTTGACTAGAATTAACATAATCTCACCCTATAATTGTTTAGCAGTAACTGGAGTATTATATGTTGGTGTCAAGCATGCCCGTGGGTGTCACACCTCCTTTTTCCGACACAGGGTTGGATACGGGAGTTTTTCCAATTTAAGTGACATTATGCAGATTTGGGATTTATTTATTAGTTTCAGAGTCGCCACCCAGATTTTTTACGGTGTTCCGGAACACCATTTATTTATTGAAATCCCAAACCGAGGAAATTTTGACTCTGTTTAAAATGTCTGCGACCAGAAATCCGAGTAAGGAATTCTGTTAACCCGGGAGAAGGTGTTAGGCACTCCCGAATTCCGTGGTTCTAGCACGGTCGCTTAACTATTATTATTTGGCCTAAATTGTCTGATTATTTACATATTTTTTGCCTATTGTGCTTTTAGCCTTTTTCACTTTTTAGCCGCTTTTAATATTTATGGACTTATCTTGAAAACAAGTCACGATGGTGTGCACTTGTTATTTTTAGACACATTATAATTACGCCACATGAAATGCACCCGTAATTACAACATGTGATTTTTATTATAATTTGAAGTTGAAGACGGGGACATGAGTTGTCGCTCCCGAGTGTTGGTTAGGTAGCTTTGGTATAATATTTGATTTTTTATCAAAATTTCAAACTAAAGGTATTCATTCTACCTTGAAGATCTCCTAAAATCGATATTCATTGCTCTAAGAGAACATCTTATGGGTTATGGCCTCATCTAGCCCCGTTTTATCACATTAGGCCATCCTAATTCAGCTCTCCTTGTGATAGGACTACTAGTTCTGAAAAAAATTTATTTTTTAGCCCATGATGGCAAACGTGGGAATTAGAACATCCCTTGTTCGTTCAGATATATACACTTATGAAATTCAGATATCTAAATATGTTACTTGTTAAGTCTGATACGAATGGGCGAGCTGGAATCACTCTATTCTTTCCAGAATTTTATGATTTCTAACACAGACCATATCACATGCGGTTTTATTAATTTTGAACCAGTAATCCTTACCAATTCTAAACAAGCTAATCTCATGCATCTAAAGTATTAGAGTTCACGCATATGTATACATTGATTTTTTTTTTTTGTGAATTTATGAGACACAAGATAAGCTGAAGATAATCTACTGATTCTATTCATGTTGAAACTCTACTGAATTTGAAGAAACCATTTTTTCCAAAAATCCAAACGGAGTGTTTATACAGATTTTTCATACATTCTCCTGTCTAATATCATTGCAAAACAGACAAAATGTAAACGCGAGATTTCAGGAACATGAATAAAACTGAAATTAAGCGTACAATCCAGTCTTAAATTACATTATAATGAAAGCTAAAGAAATACAAGGGGATTGTAACTTAACTGCCACTATACACTTTCCAGCATGAAAGAAAACTAAAAATAAGATTCTAACTAATTGGAAGCCTTATGTTCGAGCCTTCTCTTAGTAATCTGTAAAAAAAAAAACACCCCATTTGTTTGAGTGTTAGGCAACCATCAGAACCAAACTGATCATGGGAAGGTCAATTTTAATTCAGATAATGTTTGTGCTCAAACCATATTATTTGGCAGAACTGTTCATGCACTTTCTCAGGGTGAATATGATCATAAAAGGATCAATTCACCTCTGGACTTGTCATTTTTTTTTTTGTACTTGGGACTTTTAGTCCTATCAATTCCTTAACTTGATTATTTAGGCGTTTCAAGAGGATAAATTTGATCAATATAAAGGATTCCAGATTTTCTCCTCTAGTGAGCCTTTGATTGTCCATTTTACATCCTTTGAAAGGACAATTTCAGCAAGTTAACTACTGCTTATGCACTGTTATGAGACGAATTTGACTATCAAAGAGTCAAATTCACCTACCTTAGTGCTAACATTAACATAATTCTAACTATATGTCACTTTAATTATCTAGGAATTTGTAGGGGATGAATTTGACCATTCAAGGGTTCAAATTCCTCACCCTAATTCCCTTCTTAACTACATACTTTATACCTTTTAACGGGTAAATTTCAGCCATTTATGATGCTGTTTTGTGCACTATTATGGGGTGAACTTGACTATCAATAAGTCAAACTCATCTACCCTAGTGCTAATATTAACATACTATATGGTACTTTAATTAACTAGGCATTTTTAGGGGATGAATTTGACCATTCGAGGGTTCAAATTCCTCACCCTAATGCCCTTCTTAACTACATCCTTTATACCCTTTTGAGGGGTAAACTTCAGCCAACTAGTGTTTATGCACTACTATGGGGTGAATTTGACTATCAACAAGTCAAACTTATCTACCCTAGTGTTAATACTAACATATCTAGAGACTTGATTGTTGAATCTCTTTATTGACTACAGAGACTCAATTGAAAGCATTTTTTGTGCACTCTTAGGGAAAGAATCTGACCATAAAAAAGGCCAGATTCAGTCATCCTAGTGCATCTTGTTCTATTATTTGGAACTATGAATGTTAACTAAACGGTCATTAAACAACATACAACAACCAAAAAATACCAATATCAAAACAATATTTGTCACACAATCATGTTAACAAAACATCTATAAAACCACATTTACGTACAGAAGAAGAATAAACCTTATTTATCAAGAACATCTAGCTTAAGTAGTAAAAGAAGAGAATTCCAATCCAGCACTTCATTAAGAACAAGAAGAGTTAATACATACCTTTTTAAGAGTAGAACAACAGAAAATTGGACCAAATAAAGGTCAGATGCTAAAAAACTAGAGATCAACACAACAACTAATCAGGAAACAAGACCAGCAGTAGAGAGGCCCAGAAAATGAGAGCTTGGAAAACCAGAAATTGAAGCAAGACCAGCAAGAAACAAATAATTTCAACCGGATAAACTTTAAAACCCAGAAAAAAACCAGTCAGCTATCACCCAAGTTCAAGAATACCAAGACTGAAGAAAACCATATTTTTCAGATATTTCTATACCTAATCGAGTGTTCTTTTAGTATAGGATTTCTACTGTGTGTGTGTATATGAAATTTATGTGTCCAGATTTTCAACAGGGCCCCAGGTTCAAAAAAAAAGTGTAGAATATGTCAAAGGAAAGTCTATTTATAAGAAGCTCAAAGATGGGATATGCTTTTAGCATATCCCTTATCCAAAAGGCTGAAAAATGGTCCTAATAGTACATAGGGTAGCTGTCAACCTTATCTTTGGGACAGCTGACCCTATTCTTGAACATTCTTACTTATTAAAAGACCTTTTTATCCTTAAAACTCTGATTTCCTAACTACATTACCTAATATACCCCCTTGGAGTCCCTGAATTTACCATTGGGTAATCAGGGTTAAACTCACTTGGGTTATTACTTGGACTTTGGTTAGTTAACTCTAGTTAGCTTTCTACTTAACTAGGATCATTAGGTATTAACTCTGGTTTAACTTGTTAATTAATTTAGGCCAATTAGCTTAACTTCTTAACCTAAGTTAACTGATTCAATTTGGTTAATTCAACTTAATGACCTAAAATCAGAAACTTGATCAATTATTAAGATCAAGTTAACTAATTTGTTTTAGCTAATTAATCCTAACTAGTTGTCCTGGACATGTCTTAGGACTTAATTAGTTTTTTAAGAGACTATTAGACTAGGTTAATCTATTAAACAAGTGATTGTGGGAAATTATTGTTAACTAAATTAGTCTTGATAAGTCTAGGTTAAATCATGACCAAACATTGTTTTAGAACTGAGTTTTAGCCTAATTGGTTCATTAATTTCTCATTATTAACTGATTTCAACTTGTTTAGGATTTTGGTCGATTAATGAGAGTTAATTAAGTTGTTAAAATTAGTCAGTTTTCTTGTATTAAACATGTTTAAGTTTCACTTGAACCTAGGGGGAATCAGTTTGTTTGAGTTAATTGAATATGCCAATCCTAACCTAAAAGTTGAAATTTAAACTATGATTAATTGGAAGTTAACATATAATTGAGACTAATCATAGGCATCAAAATCAAGGCTAAATCAAACGACGACCTCAAACAACACACGAGCAAAAGAACTAATAGAGGTTGTTTTACTTACAAGCATTTCAACATATGAATTTAGGGATTTAATCAATCAGTTGTTCATGCACGTTTACTGACAGAATTCACCAACATAAAGATGTCTGGGAATTAGCAGAGAAAGAAAACTAAACAAAAAACCTAATGCTAATCTCGGTTATACAAATTACTAAACTTGAACGATAAATCATACAAAAATATGATAAAACCTAAGTTAAATGCATTTGGGACTTTAAACTAAAAAAAGAAAACATGAACAGGTAAAGGAAAACAAAAATCATAAATAGTGATGTAATAAAAGAAAGCAGTGAGTAAATTACGGCCTATTCATGCTATCGATCAAGAAACAACAGAAAGGAAGTGGAGGATACCAGTTTGACGGGTTTGGACGAACTACAGCGACTAGCCGGAGTTTGACCGGACTACGGCGACCTCCAAAAGTGACCCTTACTCACATGAATCGACGGCTCTCGTCGAGAACCATCGACTCATGTAAGTTTGAGTCACAGAGTCGCTTGGGATCATCTTCAGCATGTTCTAGGGTTTTGACTGTTTCCTAGATCCGGAATTACTCTTAACTGGATGGTTATTTGGGGAAATTGATAGTGGGAGGTGACTGTGGGAAGGGTGAGGATCATCTGGTGCAAATTTTGGGTTGATTGGAGAAGCTCTGCCGCCGGAGGCGATTTTCGGCCAGCGGAGGACGGCGGCTAGGGTTTGGTCTCTTAGAGAAGATAGAGACGGTGGGGAAAGGGGGTGTAAGACTATGAGGTGAACTGGGGTAGGGGTGTTTGAAACAGTTAAATACTTATTAGGGGTTAGTTCCGGACCGTTGGATCAAAATTA
>MDKI01201788.1:0-23026 GCA_005239505.1 Nicotiana paniculata | reverse complement strand
AGTCTAAAGCATTCCACATGCAAAACTCGAAGGTAAAATTAAAACCTCGAAAAATGAAGCATGAAAAAGACTTAAAGAGTAAAACAGAAACTCAATAAAAGTGGAACTAACATTTATATATTAAAACAGCTAAAACTAAATATTTACTTATACTTAGCCGTATTAAATTTTTATATACATTGTGGTGCCCCTAAGTTGTCATTTGGGGACTTTAAGGAAATCCAAATTTACCCCCGATGGGACTAGGGGTAACCACCAATTGATACAAAAAAAAGAGGGATGAACCAACTAAATTTCTTCAAGAGAGGGGTTGACTTCACTGGCAGAAGGAACGGGAGCAATTGGGGATGGAGAGGCATGAGAGGCTGGAATCTCACCATCAGGTGAAGAGAGGTTATGAACTTGTTGAGCCTTCTCCACGGCTTCCTTAGTTTTAGCTATTTCAGCACTAAGGTCAAAACCCTCTTGACTCATTTCCATCAATGTGTCAAGGCGAGAATTCATGTACGCCCAGCTCACATCGACAACAACCACCTCTTCCAGATCTTCATAATCTTTCGCCCATACTTGAAGCTCAGCTCTCAATTCGTCCTTCTCCGCTTCCGTAGCTTCAGGGGCGGCCTGGTACAATTGACTCCTCTAAAGTTTGAAATTTTTATAAAAGCCTTACGAAGGTCTTCTTGAGTACGAGTGAGTGATTGCACGAGCTCGCCTGAGTATTCCTCCTTCTGCCCCAACAAGTTTTTTAAGTCCCTAATCTCCTCTGAGGCACGGGATAGCTGCTCCGCGAACGAAGACTCCAGAACACTCTTATCTTTATCAGCCTAACTACAAGAAGCCTTCTCTACTGCCAGTTCTGCTGCCATGAGTCTCATATGCCGCTTCAAGGTACTCATTTCCTCTTCTAAATCATCCATGTAAATCCTTTGGCTATCATACTATGCTTTCCAATTATCAACTTCGGCCTGCAACTCTTTTGTCTTTTGGTCCGTGTTTGAAATCCTCTTCATAAGCTTCATGCCTATAAGGTTAATATACAAGAAATAAACCAGTCAGATATGGTAAATTTCATATACGAAAATGAAAAAGGATAACTTGCATGATACGTTCAAAGAAGTATGCACGACCTCATTGGCCCATGTAACAGCACCGTGGCTGGCTAGCTTTGCTTTCTCAGAGAGACCTATCAAAGGCTTGAGCCACACTTCGGGCTCACCCGTTTTCTTGAAAAGATTCCCCTCAGCTGGAACCTCTATTACCACTTGCCGCATCTCTGCTGGAAGACCCTACTTCCCTAACGGAAGGCATGGAAGCAGGCAAAGATGGAACAACAACAGACACAGAAGGTTGAGGAGCTGGAGAAGCCACAGGCAAAGCAACAATCACAGAGAGTTGAAGAGTCAAGGAAGTTACAGGCAAAGAAACAACAAAAGTTGAAATAGCCAAAGGAACAGAAGAGACAACTTCTCTCAAAGAAGCAGGAAAGACAACAGCCAAAGGAACATCGTCAGGAGCGAGATCAACACCCTCATGAATAGGGGAATGAGAAACATCATCAAGGACATGGGGCTCAATCACAGACACGGAAGGCAGGTTTAAGGCTGTAAGCTCATCATCTAAAACCACTCGCCTTCTCCGTGGCATGTGCACTAAAGCACTCTCTTCATCTTCTTCTACAGAACGAGACTCACTAATCTTCCTCGAAGAGGAAGATGAACCAACAATGATTTCTTGGGCCTGAGCCAAAGACATCTTCGGGATAGATGAAACAGACACCCCACGAGCAGAGAACCCTATTGAAAGGGAAAAAGTTAAACGACAAAGAAAGAAGAGACTCGAGTAAGGAAAGAAGCGAGAACAAGAGCTTCACTTACCGTGGGTCTTTACATGCCAACCATACCTCCCAGCGAGGTATTTCTAAGATCTTTCTTCTGAAGGAGCAACATAAAACAATTTTTCTACCCAATCACGAATACCGGAGACATTCTCAACAGTATTCATGATTGCTGAGAAAAGAAAAAAAAACAGATACGGTGTTAATAAAACGTCTCAAGTCAAAACGAGAAAAAGTAAATAAATGTGAGCTAAAGCATAATCACGTGCGCGATTCCACTTCTCATGGAAGGGAAGATTTTCTTCACCCACTAAACCATCAGTGGGTACAACAACATACCGGAGGTACCAACCCCTATCCTTATCATCTCCAGGGGTTACCAACACTCTTTTGCTCCTAGAAGTCAGAGTGAAAACCCCTTCACGAAATAAGGTAGGAGAGTAGAGATGAATAAGATAATTGAAAGTAAAAGGAACTGAGGCTAAAGAAGCCAAAATCCTAAGACATGCGACAACTCGCCACACAAGCAGACCAACTTGTCCTAAGCAGATATTGAAAAAACAGCAAAACTCAATTATAACTGGGTCAATGGGGGGGGGGGTCTAAACCCTGAAGTGAAAGGATACGTATAAACAAAAGAATATCCCGTCTTGTAAGACGTTATTCTTTGGTTACTATTCAGAATATAGACAGGAAAGTCAAACCTCCAAAAGCACTCCCTACGAACAAGGGAAATCTGACCCTCAGTTATAAGGGTTGAATATCTTTCGACACTTTCAAGAGAAGAAGATTGGTCTACAAGAACTTGACTATCCCTAGCAAAAACAAATTCAGCAGGGATAATTTCATCGGCTCCAGGTTCACGAAGGCGTTCGCCTCTACCTCTAGACAGAGACCGAGAAACCCTAAACCTTGGAGAAACTAGAGATCTAGTTGAAGAAGAAGGGAATATCTGAGGGGAAGAGGAGCCCCTCGAAGG
Source organism: Nicotiana paniculata (assembly GCA_005239505.1). Classification (NCBI taxonomy): domain Eukaryota; kingdom Viridiplantae; phylum Streptophyta; class Magnoliopsida; order Solanales; family Solanaceae; genus Nicotiana; species Nicotiana paniculata. Next base: position 20,213 of record MDKI01201788.1, on the reverse strand, counting down.
AGTGGATCCTAGACTTCTAAGTCTACCACCCCTCCGACTCCTAGTCGGAGCAGAAGATGGCGTTAAACTTTCAATATCAATTACTCCTTGAGGTTGGTTTGAAGAAGACATGTTTGCAAAGGCAAGAAAAAATTTCTTTACAAAAGACAAAGTTAGAAAAGTGTTTCATGGAAGCAAAGAAAAGAATAAAGGTATTTATACTTGAGGACAAACGTCAAACATAGGGGAAAAAAATAATGATGAAAAGTCATAATTGAAGATGTCACTTCGGGACTGGCACAACCGCAAAAAGACTTAAAAGGTGCCGAGTAAATGCAGAACCAATTCGAAAAGGACACGTGGTACGAGCATTAAATGGAACTGACGACGCCTATGGTGCAGAGAAGGATACAATGATTCGAGGAAAAGCGGCGACAAAATATTCCCGCCATAAATGAATATCCACTTACCAAATATTAATCGTTAAATATATAGTAAGTGGGGGGACTATCTGTATTGGTAAAAAAGAGTTTCACACGTAAGCCAACTTTTGACAACTCAGCCAGTCACGTGGACACAAGAAAACACGACAGCTGGATGTGACCCTTTGAAGAGGTACGGTACAAAGAGACACAGTTCAGTAAACCCTCAGGCTTATTAACCACGGGAAACTCAACTTGATCAAAACAGGAAAGAGGCACGGTCAGAATGAATCTAGACAAAGCTACCGGCAGATTCAAAGACCCACAATTGATTACTCGAACGTTATATAACCGTACCCCAATTACTGTTATCCTTTGTAACGCCTCATTACTGTCATAATTAGACATTAATGAGCAACCATAGCAAGAGTTGTACGTTATAAAAATCTCCTATATAAGGGAGGGGAATACAGCTTGTAAAGGCATCTGATTCTCGAATATAACTGACTTCGATTTTCTCTATTTCAGCAATATTGTCTATTATTCTTTTTTCTCCATTTCCTTGATTATCAGTAACCCGTATTCATATTAAAAATAAGATTTATTCAAAGGATCTAATTCTTTGGTTAAACATAGTCGTGTACGTACTCGTCATCTCACGTACACGGCACTCACACATCAAATAATACAAAAAACATCCTAAGGGGAAGCTTGTAAAGGCATCTGATTCTCGAATATAACTGACTTCGATTTTCTCTATTTCGGCAATATTGTCTATTATTCCTTTTTCTCCATTTCCTTGATTATCAGTAACCCGTATTCATATTAAAAATAAGATTTAGTCAAAGGATCTAATTCTTTGGTTAAACATAGTCGTGTACGTACTCGTCATCTCACGTACACGGCACTCACACATCAAATAATACAAAAACATCCTAAGGGGAAGTTTCCTCACACAAGGTTAGGCAAGCCACTTACCTCGAACCGCTCAAATCAACCCGATATCACGCTCTTGCCACGAGTATCCAACTCCAAATGACCCAAATCTAATCAAATCAATTGCATAATGTAAATAATACTACAAGAAACTACTTTAGCTAATGAATTCGAAGCTAAGGAATGAAAATAGGAAAAACGTCCAAAAAGTCTCCCTGGGCCCACGACTCAGAATCGGCTAAAAGTTACCAATTTAGAATACCCACTCGCCCAAAAATTATCTAATTCCGACACTTAAAACCTGATCAAAACTCATAAATTCGATTGGGGATTTCCCCAAAATCTCCACTTTATCACTCAAACTCCTTGATTAAATGAAGAAAATTAGAATAGATTGATGAAATATACACGAAAAAGGGTTAGGAATAGTTACCAACTGAATTCCTCTTCAAAACCCTTGCAAAATTGCCTTCTCCCGAGCTCAAAATCGAATTAGGTGAAAATGAGAAATGGCCCTCGAATCTGCCCTCTTCAACCTAGTGATTTCCGCATCTGCGGTCCCGTACCTGTGGACAACCCATCGCAGGTGCGAAGTCCACTTACTTGGGCTGGGACCGCATCTGCGAGCACTGGGCCGCATCTGCGCTTCCGCTTCTGCGGACAATCAACCGCACATGTGAGCCCAGCTGGTCAGTCCCATCTCCACATCTGCGAGCTCCCGTTTGCATGTGCGAGTCCGCACCTACGGCTTCCCTTCCGCAGGTGCGAAACACCAGAACCAGCAAAACTCAGATTTTCCCTAAGTCCAAATTTCATTCCGTTGGAGGCCCCTGGGACCTCAACCAAACATACCAACCAGTCCTATAACACTATGCAAACTTAGTCGAGGCTTCAAACCACATCGAACAACATCAAAAACATGAATTAAGCTCGGATTCAAGCCTAAGGAACTTTGAATTTTCCAAATTCTACAACGACGCCGAAACACATCAAACCTAGTCCGAATGACACTACCAACCTACATCCACTTCCGGCATTGATATTAAAATTTCCACTACCGGCCGAAATCGCCAAAAATCCAACTTTTGCCAATTCAAGCCTAAATCCACTAGGAACCTCCAAAAACATATTCCAGACGTGCTCCTAAGCCCAAATCCACTCAACGGAGCTAACGGAGTCGACGAAATTTCTTCCAGAACTGTCTTCATGCAGTTCCGACTACGGTCTAAATTCTAACACTTAAACTCATATTTAGGGACTAAGTGTCCCAAAACACTCCAAATTCCACAACCAATCACTCCGGCAAATCCCAATAGTAGAAACAAATGTGGGGAAAACAGTTATTAGGAGATCGGGGCGCTAACTCTCAAAATGACCGGCCGGGTCGTTACACCAACATCATCGGGGGTCGCCTCCCGAACGTGTCACGGGTATCGTCTGTCGTGGACCAACGTGGCATTGTTCCCTTCATTGTGGGTATCACTGATTGAATCCTCGTGTTGAGGCTGGTCTTCTTGGGCCTCAAGACTGTGTGTGTGTTAACACCATTTTTTGCCATTTCATGTGATTTTCACTAAGAATAGATAATCAAAACATGTTAGTAAAAGAGGCAAGGATCAACTTAACTACACGAATGTCTAGGCTCCACGATTGGCACCAAATTATTTACCCGTAAAACGGTACAATTGAATTTATACATAGTTTCTAAACAAGTGAATTAATTCGATCATGAAATAATAAAAGAAATTGAAGAAATATGCAATATTTAACCTTGAGACGATGATGAAATAGCAGAAACAGTAGTTCCGTGAGCAAGGCTCTCGGGCACAACGGTGATGAAATCAAAAGTAAGAAGGTAAAATTGTATAAAGCTTTGAATAGATTACAACATAAGTTTGCTAGAAAATTTGTGTCCTTTACAATGATAACATAGCTCCCTATTTATAGTTGCACCTAGGTAACAAGGTCCTAGGATCATACCCTTATTTAATGTTAATCATGAGGGCCATTGAAGAATGTGTAGCGGTGAGCATGAATGAAAAATTCTTTGTAACGAGCAGTGTATTAAATGTTATAGAATATTCTACATTAAATGCTACCGGATAACAAGCATTTATTGCATCTTCATGATCATCATTCTTTCCGGTAACAAACAGATTTTGGTCTTAGCTATCCTCTGCGTTCGATTCCACGTGTCACCCTCTTATGCAATTAGTTAACATATCCTATTTTACCTTATTCCGCTAGGATGTTAATTTCCCTTATTGCCTTTGTGACTAAATAACACTTATCCTATTAAATCTCCTTCGGTACTTTGTTAATCATGGTTCCTTGGTTAATCACTAGATTTCCAAATTACTATTGTTCTATTTCAATTCGAGTATTTTCTTTAAAACAAATTAAGGCGAATATCATAGGACTTTAATTATATTTTAGTCCGAGTTAAAAATTATTTATATTCGAAAATAGAAAAAGTATATAATTATTATTTCGAGAAAGACTGCATAGCGTTATTTTCCTTATATCATATCAATCACTTTTGTATTGCACGAGTAAGTCGAGCCCAAAGCATTTCTTGTTGGATATTTCATGTGGGGACACATTCTTAATGCCACCAAAACATGGTCCCACTTTTTACATGCATTTTGCCACGTAGATAATAATCCAAACTTAACCAACGAGAAAGATGATGCACAACTTTCCATTTCACATTTCACACTCTCATCCCTAATTCCAAACACTTTATTTTAGATTTATCAACGCTATATAAAGAGAGATGGTAGCTCAAAATTCAAACTAAATAAACAAAAACCTAGATATATTACATGCAAACTTTTTACATAATAAAACATAAACAAATACTACTACTTTTCACTCTAGCTAGTATTTTTCCAAGATTAAACAGTAGTAGAGGGAGTACTTCTAACTAATTAGCTCAACCCTAACAAACCTCACCATCTTCATTCCCCCACCCCCCTCTCTCAACCACCCACCCACCACCTTGCCGGGCGGTCCTTTTCTCAACCACCACCCTTTGCCTCATTTAACATCAATCATGCTCTCTCCTTCTCCAATCTCTCTACTTTGTGCTCTTTTACTTTGTTTACCACTTGCTATTATCTTTACTATCACTACCCCTCTTAATAATACCACACCACCTCATGTCTTAAATAGGAGTAGTGACATACGTTCTAACCCTATATCCACATTCCCCCCACTGATCAAAAACCATAGTATCCAACAAAAACACAGCAAAGAACATCCTAGTACAGATTTATCTTCAGTAGTACTTTTGCATGAAGAAGTTGACGATAACTTACTATTTCAAGAAGCTGCCAAAGTTAACTCAATACCACAACCAGTTACAGCACCAAAGAAACTAGCATTCATGTTTCTCACTACTACACCACTTCCATTTGCGCCCCTATGGGAGCTTTTCTTTAACAATACCCCTAAAAATCTTTACAACATATATATACACGCCGACCCACGTTTCAATTATACGCCGCCGTTTCAAGGTGTGTTTGCTAGCCGAGTCATCCCTTCAAAACCCACTCGCCGCCACTCTCCGAGCCTGATTGCCGCGGCGCGTCGGTTACTTGCTAGAGCACTCCTCCACGATAAGTTGAATTACATGTTTGCCCTTCTCTCTCCGTCTTGCATTCCACTTCACTCTTTTAGTTTAACTTACAGAGTTCTGATAAAATCTAAAAAGAGCTTTATTGAGATACTGGGGAATGAGAGCTGGGCATACGATCGATGGGCGGCGCGTGGGGAACACGCGATGCTACCGGAGGTGAAGTTTGAAGATTTTCGAATTGGGTCTCAATTTTTTGTTATAAAACGTAAGCACGCGAGGATAATTGTGCGTGACAGAAAGCTATGGTCAAAATTCAAGCTACCTTGCTTAGAAGCTTCCACGTGTTATCCCGAGGAGCATTATTTCTCTACATTGCTGAACATGGTAGACCCGCAAGGTTGTGTCCCTACCACTTTGACGCACGTTAACTGGAAGGGTAGTCACGGAGGGCATCCTCGTACTTACACTGCTAGCGAGGTAGGACCAGAATTGATATCCACCCTTCGGTCGACCCGGCCTCGATATGGTGGTAAAGGAACCAACGGTTCGGATTTATCTGTTGCTAAACGATATGACCCTTTCTTATTTGCGAGGAAATTTTCTCCAGATTCTCTCCGGCCGTTAATGAATATATCGAGCGACTTCATCTTTAAACATTGACCATATTTAGTCGTGGTTATCTCTTTTTTATTTCTTCCACTTAGATTCCTCAACTATAATCCTTGATCCGACAAAGCTCTCAAACAAAAAAGAAAATAAGAAAAGAAAATCTCAACATGGCAAAAAGTATTTTTAAAAAATCCTATCTCGATTAATTTTTGTAATCAACTTATGCATATTTCAATTATTCCACCATATTCCTTGAGATATATATTAATTTTTACCAGTACAGATGTCGCGAATAATTATGCCTATCAAAGTTTATTACTTACGCCCGCAATAGTTAGCTGAGTTGGTTGGTTGAGTGGTTTTCTAACTTGGGATCAATTAGCCTCACCAGCAACTTCCTTAATCAGAGCTCGTCGCACTGGGCTTACTTAGTGCAATTTATATCTCCTGTGTAGTTTGCAAGCTATTGCACAATGAGCAGCTGCGGGTTTCCTTGTAAATTTTCCAAATAAAAAAAAAGAAAATTTTTACTTAGTTCCTTCGATCCATTTTAATTGTTTTTTTTGCTTGTTTTTGCGCATATCAAGAAATTCATCTTTTAGTATTAATTAATATTAAAATTGACCATATTAACTTTAATTTGCTCATTAGAAATACAACAAATAATCTTAGGCTCTTTAGTCCAAGGGAAAATCTGAAAAATTAGAAATATTATGGACCATAATAAGTAGGCGAACATAGTTAATTAAAGTGGACCGAAGAAAGTACTCCTTCCGGTCCATAATAAGTGTCTTTTAGCCTTTTCATTTTGCTCCATAATAAGTGTCATTTTACATAATCAACAAGTAATTAATTTTATTTTTCTAAATTTTACCCATATTTACATATCCCAATATGTTAAGGTAACAATTAATTAACGATAATTTAGTGAATACATTTTTTCCCTCTAGGAGTTAGTATTTTCTTAGGGGGTTGTCAAACGCTAAAAAGTTAATATTATGGACCAGAGTAGACTTTAAATCCAAGTTTTTGAAGTTTGCATTCACTTTATTAACCAATGGGCTACCCTTGATCGCTCGTCAACTACTTCTCGAAAATAGTTATGTGTACGGGTGAAACCGAACCCATGGGATGCTTCCGTTTTCGATGACTTAAACGGAGGAAAAGACGTGACTGTAAGAGGCCGGAATCGAGGCAAGGAGCCCCTCGAGCTGGGGTTCGGGCAAAATTGTCTGCCATCAGTAATATTGGGGCCACGACCCCAGGATCAGTTCAAATCCAAAAAAATCTCAGAGAGCATTACCAGATAATCGAGTATGACCAACAAAAGGCCTTGGTATCCGTGACTGGTCGAATGTCACGGTATAAATCTCGGCACGTATCGGCAGAAAACCGACGATTAGTTAAATGGAAGACTTTTACCTTTTGTGGAATTGCACTTAGGGTAAAACTTCCCTATTATATAAAGGGGTCTGATATTTATTAAGCACAGTGTAACTCGCATATCAAGGTAATATATCCTTATTTTCTCTGTTATTGAAAGTTCTTACTTGTTCATCAATTCATCAGTAATGTGAGCCTGGATTAAAGGCAGTCATTTCATTAAGCTGTTACTAAGTCCGGGATCACTCCTCTTGATTGCTTTGACAATTTATTACGTCTTTTATCTGTTTAAACTAAAGCAATTTATGATTTGTATTGAATTAAACCACATATCCTTAAAACCACTTACAAATTTAATTGTTATCTGTTTTTTAGGGTAAACAGTTTGGCGCCCACCATGGGGTTAAGGATAATAGTGACAATTTAATACAAATTTCCATAACACACTCTATTTTACACTTGTTCTTTGAGCTTTTCATTTCAGGTCAAATAAAAAATGTCGAACTTGTAATCTGCCCATTTGAACGTGGATGCTGAGTTCGGCCACCATAGCGAAAACAACAACGTGGTACCCAGCAATGAGGTGCCCCCAGCTGACCCAACGGAGTCCCAGTTGCTAAATCGATCGATGCTAACTCACACGTTCCTATCGAAGCAAACTTGCCTACTGACCCTGAAAATAGCATTCTTGAAGGCAGCCCGACCGATAGCCCGGAGTACACACGACGGAGAAGGTGATGGGATCAACTTGTGCGTGATCTTCGAAATATTACAGGCTCAACAGGCAATGATAGCCCGGTTGCAGAACCAAAGCCGAGCCCCCAGCAGAGTTGAGCTTGAATCGTCCAACACCCGCAGAAATAAACCGGCCATAGAAAGGCCGGGTGAAGCAGAACTCGTGACCAACCCCGAGATAATAAAGATGCTTGAGGAACTGACAGAACGGTGGAATCAGGAGAAAAGAAAATCGAAGCTAACGACAAAAAAGTTTAAACTTATAACTCTAGGGTCGACCAAATCCCGGGAGCGCCACCGATACTAAAGGGCCTGGATTCTAAAAGAATTGTCCAAAAACCTTTCCCTCTGAGCGTTGTTCTGAAGCCGATCCCAAAAAAGTTCCATATGCCATAAATTTCGAAGTATAATGGGACAACCGATATAAACGAACATGTGACCTCTTGTACGTGCTCCATCAAGGGAAACGACTTGGAAGATGATGAAATCGAATTCATTCTGCTGAAAAAGTTTGGAGAGACCTTGTCGAAAGGAGTTATGATATGGTACACAACTTACCCCCTAATTCTATTGACTCATTTGCTATGCTTGCAGATGCCTTTGTAAAAGCGCATGCCGAGGCCATTAAGGTCGAGACTAGGAAATCAGAAAGGTAAAGCAAAAAGATAACGAGATGCTCAGGGAATTCGTATCGAGGTTTCAAATGGAACAGATGGATATGCCTCCGGTTATAGATGAAGTTGTTTAGGCCTTCACCCAAGGACTCAATCCCCGAAGCTCATTGGCTTCGGAACAGTTGTAGCAAAATTTGATAGAATACCCGGCGGTAACTTAGGCCGACGTCCATAACCGGTACCAATCCAAACTCAGGGTCAAACACGATCAGCTTGTTGATACCCAATTTTCCCTCAAAATATTTTATTTTTAATTTGCATATATACAGGAAAATCACTTTTTATAATAACTGGCATTTTTTCCATAATCTTCCATATTTTTATAATTTCTTTTCCAAATTATTCAGTATTTTACACTCTATAATTATGCATAAATTGTATTATAAATAATTTTCAAAATATTTTCCAGCTCAATATACTATTTTTATCCTATTAGGATTTAATTATTTCATAAATTAGTCAATTTGGCATTATTTAGCTATAATTACAGCAATTTTACAATTATAGCCTAATCATACGTTTTATACCATTTAAATAAATAATTAGTCATTTTATATTTTTAATATTAGTTAATTACCTTAATTCCAGTTATTTAGCATTAATTTCATTTTTTATAATTACTAGCTATTTTTATTAATTATTTAGCTATTTTAATGGGTATTTAACTAATGGCCATTTCTAATTTTCAATCATAGCCCAAGTTAAATCCAAACCCCACCTGATAAAATCCGGACCCCTACCAATTTAATTATCCCAAATACTAGGCCCAAACTTTAAAGCCACCCGACCCAATCCCCCTTTTAATCTGGAGCGTTGATCACTTTTGATCAACGGACCAGATTAATTCTTACCATAATTAGACCTAAGACTACCCCTCCGTCTCTCATTTTCACTCAGACGCTCATCTCTATACTCTCTCTCTCTCTCTCTATCTCTCTAGCCCCCTCTAGAGACTTCCAGTCTCTCCACCTCCGATGAGGTCCGTTTGTTTTCTCCGGCAGCCTCTTCGCCGTAGGCCTTGGAGTCCTCACCATCCTCAGGCCTCCCATGGATCCTTTATGCCGGTGTTGTCGTCTCTGAGGTCTTCAAGAGACCGGGGTTCACTCTCTCACACCTTTGGCCTGTCTCAAGCCCTCATGGCTCGATCTCCAGTAAGATTTCCCTACTTTCCGGCTAGATCCGATGGTTTCTATACCGACTCTCTCTCTCTCTCTCTGGGTTCTATCTTTGAAACCCTAACTTCTAAACTTCTGATTCTTTTAGATTTGTAACAGATCTATAAGTATTATGAGGTTTTCCTGTGTTTTCTTTAAATATTCTCCTATTTCTCGAACGATTCTTCATTTTTCCAAAACTAAGGTTTTAAAATTCTTTTCAAAAATAGTTTTCCTTCGGGTCTCTTAGTATTATTTCATGATTCTATTGTGTTTAAGCATTATTTGAGCCGCTCCCTTCTTGTTTAATTCATTTTGGTAAAAAGCCCCAAATTTCTTGGGTACAATCTGTGAGTCCAAGCTTTGTTTACAATAATGTTTTACCTGTTCTATTGCGACTGCTTTACTCTCGTGAAACACTATGTGATTTTTGCTCTATACTTGCAGTTAGGGTTTCTGATTCTTTGTCGCTTCTGCCTAAGCCATGATTGTCTACTGATTCCTTTAATTATTTGCTATGTTTTGATGCGAATTCCTAATTTCATGATTAGGGTTCCTAATTTTTGCTTAACATGTGTTATTCCGTTCAAATCAATATTGTTTTATCATTTTGAATCTTTGAATAAGTGTGATTAGCGCTTTGTTGATTTTTACACCATATCCTTTACTGATTTTGAGCATCTCCTTAAATATGTGATATTTTCCTTTGAGTAATACTGGTTTCCTGTAATTTGAGGGTTTCCTGACTGATTCTTTTAGGATTTGAATCATCTCTTGCCTTATTTCTGTGAATAAACATGCTGTCAAATTGACCTTCCTTAATTAGATATTTTGAATCTAGCTCTAATCACATGCTCTATAATTTTACTACTACTTATATGTTAAAGTCAGCTTTTCAATGATTTCTTTCCTTATTTTTGTTACTGTTTATTACCGTTTGGGCATTGACTCCTTATTGAAGGGAGTACTTGCCTTGATTATATGTTGATTGGTTCTGAGTCCCCATAATTACTGCTGAAATGTTAGTTTACCTTATTTGACTACCTGTTTTCAAACTATAAATACTTTGGTCTTTAATTAGCATAACAGACGAAAACTCATTGGTTCAGTAACTCTCTCTCATAACTAAAACTTTCTGCTCTCTTCTCTATGCTACTTTTCATTGTTCTAATTTAGCCGGCTGCAAGCCAAGGCTAACTATTGTGCTCCTATGCTACTTTGTGTTTACTGCCTTCTTCACTTCACTGGTATGTTCTGATTTTAATCCCAGTTCCCAAACCAACATGTTTATTTTTCTGCTTCGATTCATTATGTTTCTTATATGCTTCTATATACTGTTTTGTTGTTGGACATGTAATTAAAATATGGGGCTTCATCTAGCATGTTAATCTATGCTTTACTTTCATAACCAGCATGCCTTTATGTATTTGAAACCTGTTTCTATGTGACTCTCATTATCCCTATGTCTGTACACTAGCTTTGGTTAGGGCATGCCTCTATTGGTATTACTTTAAGTTGTTTGATACAGTTATGTCTAGTCTAAACCCATACGATGATCTATCCCAATTCCATGAACCCCCTTAGGAACTTCTGATTCTGCATCCATGTCTACTTCTGCCTGTTACATGTTCACTACTCTGTGCCTTGTATGTCCCCAATCCCTCACTACCCTGTTTGTGGTTGCTGAATTTGTCTTAGTACGCTGCTCTGATCCTAAGATGTGGATGTGTTTATTCTGACTGCATTACTTTTTTCTCAAATTGTTTACTGAATAAAAATCCTTTTGCAAAACACCTTTTCTTAAAAACCAGTCTTTCTTGTGTAAATTATTTACTCAAAGCTTTTCAAACCTATGTCAAGCACTCTCACTCTACTCTTAGACCTTTAAGTTCTGCCCCCTCAGTGTGAGCACTACTTTGGGACTCTCGAGCTCCCTCTGAACTCTGACACACTGAGGCTGGCACTTCCACACTGCACCTGTTCAGTTCTTGGTTACTAAGTCTAGGTGTAAGCACTGCCCGGGATCCTTGAGATCCTTAGGGAACTTTGATGCACCTAGACTTTGATTTGTCTACGGAACTGAGGCATATGAGGCAATTGGAGGCTTTTTTGGGGAAATATGGGCCTAATTGAAGGCTCCTTATAGAGTAGCTTCTTGATTTTCTATTTCTATAATTCATTCGTTGGCCTGTAATAATTTGTAAACAACTCTTGGGGAAGGGATAGTAAAAAGGGAAGGGGTAACTATGCATGCTATAGATCTAAAAGAGTAGAAACCATGCTCTTAGGTTTACATTTCCTATGTGCGCAATAGAAAAAAGTCATGTTTCAGGTTAACATGTGCAAAGCATATCATGCATTAGAAATCATGCTCTTTAGGATTTTTATAAACATTATTTCATCACTTTACTGCAATACTGTTATAGCACTTAGGAAAATCCTGTTCAGTAATAACAATGGAAAAACTGCTATCGTGTGATTCTAGCTATGCATTCTAGAAACGTAATATGAATCTTGCCTTAAAATAAGAGTGTTAACAAAAAATGTGTCATCATGCTTACCATGTTACACATAGCAATCATGTTCTAGGTAAACAATTAATAAACCTGTCACTTTTGCATATCCTGAAAGCATGTCAAAATACTGCAATGTTTTGTGCATTTAGATACCTTGTTTAGGATTTTAATTTTTGCACCATTCTGCATCTTCGTGCATTAGATATCATGTACTTAGGATTGAATCTCATTCGTTTAGGCACACCTAGCACAATTACTGATAAAAAACAACTGCATTCAATTCTCGTAATCAACTGATAACAAATCTGTATTCTGAACACGTATGACAGCATGTTCTAGGTAATACAATGTTGAACAACTCTCCTCTAAGTAATGCTGGTAATTGGTACATACTATCTCACACCTAGACAAGCCTTAGGTGATTAATTTGTCTAAGAATCTGCCTTCCTGTATATGTTGCTCAATGCTTAAAAGGATTCAAATCAGTAGGTAAATTGGTTAGGATCCCTTTCTGAGTAATAAAACTGGCCTGCATATCTGTCTATATTCTGAACTTACTTAGGTACCATGTCTTAGGATTCTGAATTTAAATACTTCCCTTAACTGTGTTTGAGTCGTGCTGTCTAACTGTATTACTTGTGGAGGTAAACTTGAGCCTTTACTTGCTTTTCCTATGTTCCCATCAAACTGCAGTCCTATATGCTTTTGTTTGTCGCCCTAGAACTTTACCTTTTAAACCTGAAGGTCTGCTTAGTACCTCCCTCTTAGGATAGTAGTCCTAACCTCCTCCGGGACTGATAGGAAGGGGAGGATAACAGCACGCAATAGAGTTCGTTACCAACACGCGCTTTAATTACCTTCACAAGGGTGGGAAAGGGTAGAATATGGATATGATGACCGGTGCACTAATACCACGTGTAGCCCCTCTTTGAGGAGTGATTACCGGGTATTGTACTTATGTGATCCATATTATTATAAACCTAGGATACCCTTATGCTTAGATTGTAATCTTTTCAAAATCTAACCTTCTTTACTATTTTTTTCAAACATCTGCATGCTTAAGACTTAAATCCCCTCTTATTTGAGCCTTATTTGTTTGTTGCTAAGCTGTACAAATTCTCAAAAAACCTGTTTGGTCGGGAACCACACTTGTGGATCCTGAGGGGTGCCTAACACCTTCCCCTTAGGATAATTTCAATCCCTTACCCTATCTCTAGTTAGCAACATAGTTGTAAATGAATCCCATTTGGTATCCTAATGCACCTTTAAAAATCGTTAGATGGCGACTCTCAAAAACACAAACCCCTTTTCCAAAAGGAAAGAGTGGTCCCAACCGAATGTCATAAACCCGATCTCCGCGAGGAAAGAAAGGGGCGCGACATAGCTCGGGACTGCTTCCGGGTCCGTTTATTCCTGTCAAATCTAGTGACAAATCCAAAAGAGACATTGATCGTGAACCAAGATTGAATAGAGACTGGTATCAACCATATAATGGAGATCGAAGGGGTATGTGTTCGGACGCAACACTGTGAGGGGTGAAAGAAGAGGCGACTGAGGTAATATAACCGGGGACTCATGAGCAAAAGAGGTTTTGACAGACCCATCGGGGCTAAGGAAGCACCAAGGTTATCGGAGTACAACTTCAACGTCAACGCTGCCGCCATCATATCAACCATCGGACGCATCAAAGATACTAAGCGGCCTCGACCATTGCAATTTTAATCCTACCCAAAGGGACCCCAACCTAATGTGTAAATATCAATGCACTCATGGCCACAGAACCAAAGACTACCGGCAACTGAGGGAGGAAGTAGCCCAGTTATCAACAACGGACACCTTCAAGAGTTTCTGAGTGATCGAGCCAAATATCACTTAAGAAATAGGGACTCCAACAATCAGATTGAGCAAGAAGAACCTCAACACGTCATTAACATTATCATTGGTAGGGTTGACGTCCCTAGGATCCGATGTTAAAGCACAAAGTGTCCATTACAAGGGAAAAATGAACTCGAGATTATGTACCGGAGGAAATCGCATCTTTCAATGATGAGAACGATGAAGGCATCGTACAACCTCACAATGACGCTCTAGTAATATTTGTACTCATAAATAAATCTCGAGTTACACGTGTATTGATTGATCCAGGTAGCTCGACCAATATCATCAGATCGAGGGTCGTGGAACAGTTGAGTCTACAAGACCAAATTGTGCATACAATCCAAGTTTTAAACGGGTTTAACATGGCATGTGAGACCACTAAAGGGGAGATAACCTTGTCGATAAACACTTCCAGAACCATTCAGGAAATAAATTTCTACTTGATCGAAGGAGATGTGAGATACAACGCTCTTTTGGGAGGCCATGAATTCACAACATGAGGTCAGTACCCTCGACCCTACACCAGACGTTGAAATTCCCTACACCGAGAGGGTTCAAAACGGTTTACGGAGAGCAACCGACCGCAAAAGAAATGTTCATAATCGATGAGGCGGTCCCGATATCCGCACTCTCAACATCGAAAAACCCGAGTTCGATCACCAAGAAAGAAACCAAATAGCAATCACTGACACCGATCCCGACCAAACCAAAAAAGCATGGGACGATCAAGGATAACGATTATGGAGTCCCTAGGTCTTTCAAAGCCCCTAACGATTCTGATGCCACCAAGTCAACGGTTGAGGAACTGGAGCAATCCTATTGATCGAACACCTGCCCAATCGGAAGGTATACCTGGATATGGGGTTTATTCCCGATCATAGAAAAACTCATTGAATTTCCTATAGCTAACATAGATTATTTCGCTCGGTCCCGTCTTGACATTACGGGGATCCCACTGGAAATAACTACTCACAAGTTAAGCTTAATCTGAAGTTTCACCCGGTTAAACAGAAGAGGAGGCCTCAGTCCGAATTCAAGAACGCATTCATCAAAGACGAGGTATCCAAACTCCTTAAAATAGGTTCAATTCGGGAAGTTAAGTACCCAGACTGGTTAGCAAACATAGTGGTAGTGCCTAAAAAGGAAAATAAATTAAGAATGTGTGTAGGCTAAAAATACTTGAACAAGGCATGCCCTAAGGACTCTTTTCGTTTGCCTAACATCGATCGCATGATCGATGCGATGGCCAGCCACGAGATACTCAGCTTTCTCGACGCTTATTCCGGGTTCAACCGGATCCTGATGGATCCGAGTGACCAGGAAAAGACTTCATTCATCACTAAATACGACACCTATTGTTGATACCTAATTTTTCCCTCATATTTTGTAAATATACATATATACTTTCAAAATTGTGCATATGCACCATCACTTGATTCATAGACATATGCAAGCAATTTTTTATAATTTTCTATAATTTTAAAAGGTTTTAAATCAATTTATTCCTACATTCTATTATATAAATAATCATTAATTGCATTACAAATTATTTTACAATGATTTTATCATCTAATTTCACCATTTATATCCATATTATGTTTTAAATATTTTTTAATTGCATTTGCATTTTAAGGACAAAATTGCACATTTTACAATAATAACCTATATGTACTTATGATTACTCTCATTATGCCAAAATAATCCTTTTTTACTTTTTTAGTATTAAATAACTATTTTTACTTGTTTTATGCATATATAATATTTTTATTATTTATCATTTTTATAAATTATTTATTAATTAAATTGGGTATTTAAATAACAGCCCATTGTTTTCGGACCAACCCCAGCCCAACTACCTAAAATACACTAGCCCAGTCCCTCCCAGCCCAAACCAAATAACCCCTAACCCAATACCCGTTTTATACCCGACCCAAACCCCTTCCTTCAATCCTGGTCGTTGACCTTTCAAGATCAACGGCCCCCATTCACCTCCCCTCTTTTAATATAACTCACCCCCAAACCCTAATCATTCCCTCTAAACCGCCGCCCTCTAACTCTCTCATCTCCCTCTCTTCTGAAACCCTAAACGTCGCCACCCCTAATCTCCCTTCGATTCTAACCAGATATGGAATCAATAAGGGACCTTCTTACCTTATTTACCTTGTCTCGCTACTGGTTGCTTGTTTATGGTATAACCCAGTGACTTGCCTAACATGGCAAGCCGATTCTCCCATTTTCGGACCAAATCTGGTTCGACCTTTCTCCTTTTTTTATCTATGTTCATTCTGCATCTTTTTGGGGTACGAATCTCTGGGATTTTCCTATTCCTTATTTACCCTAAAATTAGGGTTTAGATATTCTAAGATCTATTTAATATTTTCCTTATTGTTTGTTAAAAAAACTCTTTTATGTTTCTGCATGTCTGTTTCTTCGCGATTTTTTCGTTTTTGCCTAATTTATTTGCCCTAAAATTAGGACTCAGATTTTTAAGATCTGTTCTAGTTATGGTTGAATATCCTCTTTAATGCTCCCTTATATCTGTCTATATGCATTCTATTGAGATTTTTGCGAATTTGCTGACTAGTTTTATTTGCCCTAAATTTAGGGCTCATATCTATTATGATTCTTATTTTTGTTAACGTGCTTTCTTAAATATTTTCCTATATCTATCTATATGCATATAATTTTTATTTTTCTTTAATTATTCCAACTAATTTTACTTACCCAAAAAATTAGGGTTTCGATTTTTTATTTCCCTGCTGATTTTGTCTATCTATTTATGACTCTTGCCTAAGAGTCTATGATTATCATACCCGTTTAATTCCCTAAAATTACTGTGATTGCATATTTTACGCATCTATGCACTGTTATTTTCGGTTTACCTTAATAATGTTCCGAGTTCTGTTGTGAACCAATCTGACTTGGTAAGAGATTATGGGCCAGAAGTGTGGAATGAGGCTAATCCAGTTGGGACTATTGAGCCAAGATGTAGAGGCCCAATGATTAAACAACCAAATAGAATACTAGTACATTATATTTGGGATCCAGGGGAGATACAGGATATGCATATTTTTGAGTAAAATCTCTGCTTCTCACCTTCTTTCTCGAGTGTCTGTATCCTCTCATCTCCATTCTTAGTCTGAGCTTCTCATCCTTTCTTCTCTATATTTTATATTTCAGTTTAGTATCTCTAATTCCTGTAATAGTTTTGAGTTGAGTTGTAATTTCTTGTCACTGTTGAAGTAATAGAAGTGTTGAAAAACTAGTTTGTTACATTGGTGCTTTTATCCGGAGGTCTTCAATGGAGGACCAAAAACTCAAACTCAAGGCTCTCATTGAAGCATCTGTGAAGGAAGTGACAGATCCCTTTTTCAAGGTTGTCGCTGAAATTAGGTGTATGCTAAAAAATGTGGTGGGGAAAATGGCTCCAACCGCTTTTCAGTATCGCTTTGGGTTGCCTTCGCCCATAGAAGCTATGTCGGTGAAAATACCCAGATTCAGCAGTGATGATCCTGCGACGTGGGTATTTCAGGTAGAGTAGTATTTCACACGCTATAACATTCTTTCAGATAATAAATTGTCATTGGCTTCTTTATATTTGGATGGAGGCTTTGGCTTGGTATTGTTGGTTATATCGAAACAAACAGCTTACGGATTGGGACCATTTCATGGAAAAATTATTTATTCATTATCGAACTCGGAGTCGGGAAGCACCTGACAGGCGTTTAGCCTTTCTCCGGAAGCTTACCACAGTGGAATATTGTCCAGCACGAGTTGCAGTTATCCCTCCATGGAGCTCGATGGACAAATCACCCTCGCCTCAATACTGGAATCCAAGCTTGAACTGCAACAACCTGAACTCTGCCCACAAAGTGTTTGCGAAAGAGCCGAATCGGGAAACTGATAATGTTGTAGATGATAAAACAGGGATATCATAGATGATGCTACTAAAGTCGAGGGTGAGGACGATCATGCAGTTGTACTAGTCAAAGTTGATGAAGGAACTGAAGTTTTGCTAACTAAAGCAAAAGAGAAGATGGGCAATTCGGATTTGGATGAAAACAAAGAGGATTTCATACCTCTAATTAATTCTGTTGGGGATACACGTCCCCAAAGAGATACATTAGAGAGGTACGTTATTGCAACTTCTCTTGCTTGTGGCTCTAGTAAATAGAAAATTGAAATTGCGTCCTCTAAAGACGTGTATCTTGCTGAATTTTTCGTGGAGCCTGAGACTGTTGAGGATCTATGTCTTGATAAATTTATCATGGAGAATGAGGATAGAATTCAAATAAGTGACAAGCCTTCTGATGAAATAATGCTTGATGTTGAGCATGGGAAATCTACGGTGGGATTCACTGATCGCCATATTTTGAGTCAATATCTATTTGATCCTGGCGCAAATTTATTTATTGTCACCAATCTCATAACAGAGAGGGATCCTTGTGTCTGGTATCCGGGAATTAGTACTGAGTTCAGGGCCCTAGTTGGTTCTACAGAGAACATGGAGGTACATAAATTGTTTGAAGAAACTGAAAAAGAAGGAGTTGTTTATTTGCAAATTTGGATGATTGGGAGCATGTAGGTGGAATTGAAAGGGGTGTCGAATGCAGTTGTAATTTTAGAAATTCTCATGCATCCAACAAGCTACTGAGTGAGTCTATAACTTTTTCTTTCCTGTGTTCTTTTGATGGTGCTCCCACTCATATTGAAGAGTAATACATAATTGATCAGTCTAGGCATTTATAGAGTGGAAGGGCTCTTGAGCTTAATAGGTTATACTCTGATATGCCATCTAAGCTGGTGATTTGCATTAATGAACTTGTAGCTATTGTGCTAGTTAAAATGTATACCAATAATGCTCAATTGGACAGTTTCGAGATGTTATTTTCTAAGACTGTACAAGAGTATGAGATTATTGCCATTCATACTACATTCTGTATATGGCCGAACATTTGTCAGAGGCAAAAGGGAGGGATTATGGATCTTGAGTCAACTGCCTCATCCTTATTGAATTTGAATTTTTGGAAAATAAGATTTATACATGCACCTACTATTTGGAGTAGATATCTGTCAGATATACACCAAGTTCCTCTAATTCTATTAGGAACTATTTATAACAATGTTATGTTTGGGAAATGCTATGAACCAAAGATATTCTCAGAGGCAATGCAAAATAGTTTCTTGTCCTCCAATCGATATTTGCTGATGATGGAAAGTAAAATTATCCTTTGTGCCCAAAGAGCATTTTTAAATAACTCCATAACCAACCTACTTGCTGGGGCTACCAATGATCTTACTTTGGAGAGAATTATCCAGGAAGCACAAATCAAGTGGGATCCTCTCAGTGCCAAGATTGTAGCTTGTTGCCTTATGATTTATGGTGATATTGTGCAAAAGGTTATCAATGCTATAGTGTCCACCATATCATGTCATGTTGACAAAGTTGTGATAGATCACATATTCTCCTTATATTTCCCAGAACCCTTTTGTGTAGAGACAATTGGCAGGGTGCGCGCTTCTAACACTTCTCTTGACGCGAACCTTGAGGACAAGGTTCTTTTTGAGGATGAGAGTATTGTTGTGAACCAATCTTACTTGGTAAGAGATTATGGGCCATAAGTGTGGAATGAGGCTAATCCAGTTGGGACTATTGTGCCAAGAGGTAAAGGCCCAATGATTAAACAACCAAATAGAATACTAGTACATTATATTTGGGATCCAGGGGGAGATACAGGATATGCATATTGTTGAGTAAAATGTATGCTTCTCACCTTCTTTCTCGAGTGTCTGTATCCTCTCATATCCATTCTTAGTCTGAGCTTCTCATCCTTTCTTCTCTATCTTTTATATTTCAGTTTGGTATCTCTAATTCCTATAATAGTTTTGAGTTGAGTTGTAATTTCTTGTCACTGTTGAAGTAATAGAAGTGTTGAAAACTGGTTTGTTACAAGTTCTTTACTTAATTAGTTGATTGATTATTTCCATGTTTATGTACCCTATTCTAATGCTATTCAAACCCGGCTGGAAGCCAAGGCCAGAAATTTGCATTGTTGTTTGCTGCTATTGATGATCATTGCCTCATTACTTAACCTTTTCTTGTTTCATTCGAATTAGTAAGTCACTGAAACTCCTCTCCATCTTAAATGTTCAATACTCTCACTGCTCTATGTGGTAGACTTGTTTAACTTAGTAGATTAATCGATGATACCTGTTTTATGTGTACTTAAGAATATCTCCAAGTATGTCTACTATCTTTCCTTAAAACTGGTTTAACATGTATCGTCCCCCCAGGCGTTTTGGGTCTAACGCCTGGGTAACGCCAGGCTGCCCCAGGCTGTTTGGCT